>NDGM011133387.1:0-10918 GCA_002564305.1 Octomys mimax | reverse complement strand
GCTAGGAATCATGACAATGTCAAGCCATACAGTTATATGTAGAAGATGGGCAAGGCAATGATCTTGTACAGGAATTAATCACTAGAAAGAATGTATGCAATGTGTTAATTATTGAAACTGTCCTACCAATTTGTAGTTGTCTCATTGCTATTTGTTTTTCAATTAAATTATGGAAAAAAAAAGAATTTGAGAATGTGAGAAAACATATCGCCTTTTTTTCTGTTGTTGAACATGGAAAATAGTACATTTTTGAGCTAAAATATCATTTTCTATCAAGGGAACAGTGGATCATAAAGGCCAATAATACCTATGTAAAATCAAAAATAAAACAGAGAGAAATAAAGAGAAAATACCATGGAACCCAAGAGCTGAAGAACATTAGCTCCCTTTGTTTGTAGCTTGCATTTTTCCTTCTGTGAAGTCAAACTATAGTTCCTTTGTAATATCATAGAGGTTCTTGGGCACATAATTCAGTTTTCTGTGCTTTTGTCACTAGCAAAATAAAAAAAAAACCTCATTCCTACCACTGTCTATTAGTCAACTATTCTGAAGATGATATATACTGTCTATATGTGCATAGTTATTCTTAAAAGTTTTACTTTGTTGATTTGTTCTTCTGAATTTACGGTTATTCTCTTGAAAGCAAAAATTATATTATTCATTCTTGTATCTCTGGCATTTAGTTTGGCCTGATATTAAGAAAGATTTTAGTAAATGTTGGCTAGATACTTGATCCCAACATACAGATTCTCATTGAGTGGAGGCAGCCAGAGAGCTCTCTGCCACACACCATGGTGACAATGGCTATCACAGGATCAGGCTTTGGGGAAGTGCTTCAGGATGTTGCGATGTGTTGAGATCAACCTCTGATCGAGAATGGAGTCAGATGCAGAGTCCTGAGTCCAATCCCTGGTACTGGGGAAAAAAAAAAAAAGACTGGAGTGAGAGTAGCTTTGGCAACTTTTTTTCTTTCAAATATTGGTGCTTTTCCATAACTTTAAAAATATCTTTTAAATGATTTATTTGTTGTGCAAATATTGATCAACTTTCTTCTTCTCTTCATGGAATTAAAGAACGAAGTACTCTGTGGCTGTTATAATAGGCTATTTGAAAGCTCATGTCTGACAAACCAATTCCCTTTCTTCCTTTTGTTTATGTTCCAGAAGGCCTGAGTGGCAGGCTCATGGTTTGCTGAGGCAATGCAGTAGATGGAGTTGTGCATAGCAGCCACATGATTCTGCCTGATCCATAGACAAGAGTATGTGCTCATAAATTATGATTAACACAGCTTTGAAATGAGCAATATTGTATATGTTGTTGGAGATTCTTTGTGCCACTGGGAACACTGGGCATGAGAAACATTATAAGATAATACATAATTTCAATTTAGGTCTTGAAATTATATGAGAAGTCGATTTATTTAAATCTGATAATCACTATTTATTCTACTTCTGTTCACTTTGCCATAGTTTGCTTTAAAACCATTATTTCTTAGATTTGACAGTGACAGAAGTTAATGCTTCAATTTTTCTCTCTCCCTTTTAATTTTTTATATCTTTTTTTGATCAATTTTGCATGTTTACATCTGGTAATCTGAATAATTTGAAGACAACAATATGTCCTATGACAACCATTGTTGAATTCCTATTATTTTGTTTAATAAAATTCTGTATCATTTGATATACTTTTGTATGAGAAAAAAATTTAAAAAAATAAAAGAAACAATATATTAATTTAATCAACTGGGAGGTACGATAATGAAATAAGTTGAGGCTCTAAACTGTGAGATCCAAAATACACTGACACATTAGAGTTTTCTAGAATGAATATAAGGACTACGTCACAAATGATGATCCACCTAGAGAAAAATTTTCTCCTTAAAATAGGATATACATTTTGTTTAAAGTATTTGTATGTGATGTTCTCTAATTAGCTTGAATTCTTTTAGAGCTTTTTTTAGAAAGTGTAAAATGCAGTTAGGTTAGTAGCTAAAGAGGTAGGATTAAGAAAGTAACAATCCTGTGCTCAAAGTGAGCGCTATCCTTCTTAACATGAGACAAAATTTTAACTAAAGGCATAATGATTTTAGGATTTTATTAGTATCATTTTAACGTCTGAATAATTCCTTAAACTCTTCATTTTCTCTCATTTGTTCCCAAAGGCCTATAAATTAATTGAAGTCACCTTCACTGGTCAATGAAAAATTGATTGCTGCAATGACCAGGTTATACAGGGATCCCATGTCTTACTGTAAACATTTTATTAAACTTAGATTATTTTAAACAGATAGTTACCCAAAATCTGTAGGAAATATAAAATCTTTGATATTTAGAAGACCAATAAAAATGAAGACCCAGAGGAGGGCTGATAGGAACCGAACACATGCTGGGACCTCTACTGGTTGTGCTCATCTTTGAGGCAATCTTGGCACATCTGACACAAGTAATACCAACATCATGCTGTAGAACTCCTATGGCCATTTTTTGCTTTATATCTTCTAGATTTTCCAAAAATATTTTTCTCCATATTTTCCCTAATATTATGTCTATTTCTTCCCAAGAGGACCATGCAAACAGTAGATAGATGCTTGTCTTTTACTATTGCTATTACTTTTGTACTTGGTGTTTTTGCTGCAATATATCCAGGAAATCTTATCTATTAGATTACATATAGAAGTTTAGATATAACCAAGTGTTCATGATCTGGTTGGTCAGTAAGAAGAATTTTTTATGCTAAACATGTCTAGAAAATTTCAGAATCTAAAATGAAAAAGAAAAAATATTACACATGACATTGTTTAAGAGATACAAGAGGTGTGTTGGGTTCAAGCTAACTTGTACTTTCTGCAATTCAGTGTATAGAATTTATATTAGCTTTTTGTCTCTGTGACTACATTTGCCATTGAGAAGCATGATTTCAAGGGCAATGAATTTATTCTGGCTTACACTCTCAAAGGTTTTGGTTCATCATCATCTGGTTTAGTTTCTTGGGCGGGCTTAGAAGAGAGTATTGTACTGGGGTGTGGCTGGGAAAGGTATTCATCTCCCGACAGCAAGAAAGCAGAGGGAGAGCTAGCAAGAAAGGAAGGGGCAAAGGGCATAGTATATCCCCAGAGGGAATTCACCATGATGCCTTGCTTCAACTCATCCTGACCTCCTGTTTCCATTATAGCCCTAAAATGTCATGAAATGATGATCAAAATAGATTCTTCAGGAGTGCATATTTTCCAAACTCCCAAGGCCAGTGATACAGCTCAGCAGCACAAGCACCTGCCTGGCAAGAACAAGGTCCTGAACTTGATTCCTGGTACAAAAAAAAGCCAAAGCTGATCAATAACCACACCCTTAGCATATGGATTTTGCAGATATTTTAGAACCAAATCACAACAGTAATGATGTACATTTTTAAAGTGTATTTGATACAGGATCTCACTATGCAACTCAGACTCATAGTGATCCTCCTGCTTTCAGCTTCCCCAGTGCTGGGATTTCAGGCTTGCACCACTACAACCAGTCTTGGTGGGCAGCTCAGTGAACCCATGAGCATGGTTGGCTTAGCATGTGGTGTCAGGGATCGAATCCTGATCCATGCTCTTGCCTAAGCAGGTGCTGTAGTCTACTGAGCTATAAAAGATACATGTTTTAGAAACAGATTATTTTACCTCTAAGTATGATACTTTTACCTTATCACAGTTTATAGAATCAAATTGCCAAAATCAAATTTCTTTCTGTCAGCAATAAAGTGTCTACTTTCACACCAGTTATTTAGCATTTTATCTTCTTTCTTCTGAAACGTGGGTACAAATGTGCTGCAGATAACATAAACGTGATAAAGATCAACTGAAAAATAATCATTATATGGAAAAAGAATATATCTTTAATGTAATGAATGATCACTTTTATTATCTAATATTACCAAAGATACTTTTTCTATACAAATCTGACACTATATATCAGCATATATCTGATATTATGTAATATAATCTTTCTAATTAATAGGAAAATACAAGAGAACATTTGTTGAACATTTAGTGTATATCAGGGAGTTTGAACACTTTAATTAGTTGATTTACTATCATATAATCCAGATATAATAGCACTGCGTAAGTCAGGATATGGAAATGTTAAACATTTTCTTGACCCATTTGATAAATAAAATAGTAGCAAACTCTAAATCTCTTTTGCCACAAAATCATTAAACATTTTAGTCCCAAGAACAAACTATTATACTCTCTTTTTAAAAAATAAACTTTAAAAGCAGGATCCAAGGTTGGATCCCTACCTTGCCATGCTGGCCCTACCCCTGAGGTGCATTAAGAGGGCAATTGAGACTGGGTGTGGTGGTGTACACCTGTAATCCCAGTACTTGGAAGGCTGAAAACAGGAGGCTCACTATGAGTCCAATCTACATAGTTAGACTCTGAACACCTTGTAAAGCCTGTACCAAATACATAAACATAAATAAATAAATAAATAAATAAATAAATAAATAAATATGTATCTTTTATAAAAGACAGGAATCCAGGAGAGAGAGGAAGGAGAGGGAAGTGGATAAAAAAAGAATGAAGGTGTGTTATATACATGCCCCAGCTCCCCGAGAACAATGTGACTTTTTTTTTTTTTTTATTTTAGGGAAGAGTCTACAGTGTGTTCAGGGTCTCACTACTAGATTGGACACCTATTTACAGCCTCCCAAAATCCAGGATCATAGGTGTGTGCCACATTGCCCAGTCTCAACTGCCCTCTCAGCATGTCCTGGGGGCGGTGCCAGCACAGCAGGCCCAAGGATGGAAAACCCAGCCCCTGTGCCTGCTTGCAGGCTCTTCGGTCCGCTGAGCTGTTTGGCCAGCTCAGACCAATGTAATTATTATGGAGTGCAAAACTGCACTAATAATACAATTAAAAATATACAAATAAAAATATATTTTGAAAAGATACCCTAAGCCTAAGAATCGAGATAGATATAATACTCTGGGCCTCCAAAGTTTCCATCTTGAAACTCTCACTGTATATTTCATAAATATAACTTGAAAATCATAAAATTCCATTTACGGCTCTATCTTTTTACAGTTATATATTTCATGTACTATTATACTAGCCACTTAATTTTTGCTGTAAACACAATATTTATGTATCTACTTTCTCTTCTACATATTCTGATCAAAGTTTTATTTCTATTGTATATGATTTCATTTTCTACAGCTCAAATAACAACCTATACAATTTCTTGTTGTTTAATTCTGCTAGTTTGAAATACATTCAGCTTTTTTTATACATATCTATTTTATATAGGAATGATTATGTCCCAAAAAATTCACATGGAGAAGTCCTAACCCTTAGTACCTTAGTCTGTGTACTTATTTGGAAAAAGGACTGTTGCACATATAATTAGTTATGATGAGGTCCCATAAGAATAGGATCTTTGAAGCCAGTGCCTTTTGGCAGTCTTCCACTCCTATCTCTGTAGTTGGCTGTTGTAAGACTATCTAGTACATATATATCTTAGGTTAAATCTATTCCTCATGTGAATACTGACTGATATAGATTTCTACAGATTTCTCATACATTTTAAAAGACATGTGGCAAGTTTGCTGATTTAAATTTCATTATCTAATGTATTATAGGTCAATAATTTCATAGCAATGCTAAAAGTGAACAAAGTAAAACAGTTTAAATCACTTTTGAGTGGCAAATAAAGATTGAAATGCACATTAAATTTCAAATATGTCTGTCATAATAATGCAAATAAAATATGTAATATGATATATGTGGGCAAGAAAAGACATAATTCTGTAGGAATTGAAAATTTTATTTGGATATGATTTGTAAATACATCTAAATCTTATTAAATTGGGGTACAAAGATGCAGAACGATGTTTTCCGAGTATAGAAAGATGGAACAGCTATGTTTTCCAAAAAGGAATGATATCATAGGTATTCCAATTTGACTGCCTCACTTGAGAAGCATCAGACATCCGTATGTACCAACATAGCATAGATTTATAATGTTCTTTTGAAAACTTTATAAATTTTAATTTCTGGCTACGCCTCAGACACACTGTGCTAGCCAGCAAGACCAGGCACAATGGCACATGCCTGTAATCCCAATGCTGGGGAGGCTGGAGGCAGAAGGATCACTGCGAGTCTGAGCTGTGTAGTGAGACCCCGTACCAAGTAATTGAAAAGAATACTTTATTTCATCAGTGCACACCCAATTATCTATTATGTCTTAAT
Source organism: Octomys mimax (assembly GCA_002564305.1). Lineage (NCBI taxonomy): Eukaryota > Metazoa > Chordata > Mammalia > Rodentia > Octodontidae > Octomys > Octomys mimax. The sequence continues at coordinate 4,685 of NDGM011133387.1, read as the reverse complement.
GAGCATTCAGAATTCTTCCAAATTTTACTTATACAGTTATTTTGAAAATTAGATATTATCATGCTTAAATTTATGGTTACTTGTGACTATAGTTCAGAAAGAAATATTTGTAGAAATTTACTCCTTGTTGAAGAATTTTAAGCATATAGTTGAATATTAAAAATACTGGCTAAGTTCCTTTTATAAATCTGTGGTGATTTAAATTCACACAATGTTTATCTAACAATAAACATTTAAATAACATTAGAAAAATTATCTAACATTAAACTATAGTGATTGCTTTGAAGGCTGCAACAAACTGGCATTTTATATGCTTTTATTTTCCAATATGATTGAGATGAAAAAGGATTACATTACTATAATATGTTGTTTTAAATATCCCTAATGAACTGTTTTAAACTTTAATATTCACATTATTTGCTCTACCAGTAACTTACAATCTCTTTCAATTGTGTTACTGGTATATTTTGGATCCATTACTACCACGTTGACTAACTTCATCAAAGCTTTAACATTATTCAAAATTTTAATATCTTCAATTCTCAATTTTCATCACTAGCATATCAATATTATCACTTGAAAGTATGCTGAATAATATTGCTTATTTTTAACTTTTAAGACTGAGTATATTAAAGTTTTTAACTCATCATACAATTCTGTACTATTTGAAGACATTTAGAGCAATAACAAATTGGGATGCAAATATACACCATTTAGTTTATGATATACCATATAGTCTAGGTATACTAAGGAATACAGCTTCTAGGTTTGTGTAACTATAGTCTGTGATATTCCAACAATGACAAAACTTTCCAATATTACACTTGTTACAATATATCCATCATTAAAGCATCATTGTATTTAATGCATTGATATAATTCTAAATATTTATGTTTTTAATTTTTTTTCACTATTTGGCCTGAAATAAATTTAAATTTTTCATGCATTTATGGCTTAAGATTTATTCATTTATTACTAAGAGATTTCTGATTTTATGCTATCATTTTGTAAGATCTTTATTACAATCTCAAAAATATATTACATTACGTTCTTTGTTCGATGCTTCAATTATTTATTTATTTATTTATTTATTTATTTATTTATTTATTTGTCTTTGGCCTGCTCAGTCCACCCTGAGGGTGGGATTGGAGCTGCATATGGTGCCAGCGATCGAAGCACGGTCCCCTGAGCCTGCCTAAGCTTGCCTAAGCAGGCACTTTAGACAGCTGAGCTATCTTTCCTGCTCATAATGTTTCAAATTTATTAAGGTATGAAAATGTAAAAAAATCCAGACTTGGAAAAAGGAGGGAGAAAGAGCTCTGTAGACTGAGTTTGGGTAAAGGAAAAAGGGAGAAAAAATAAAAACAGGACCCACAGAGTAGGGCGGACCACAGTGAAGGGGCGCGACGGCAAGGTCTCGATGGCGACTGTGCCTTTAGGGTTCTCCAGTCTGGACCACCAGGCCATTCTGTTTAAACTCTGCCTGACTTCTCATGACAGTCCCCCGTGCAGGGCTTTGGGAACGATTCTGCGTGTGTGTCCTAGGATTTGGCCAGCTTTGCTATGCCGTGATCTCCTGTCTCAATCACCTGTAGAATCCGTTTCTCTCCTTTTATTGTTATCGTCATCGTCATCGTCATCATCGTCGTCGTTGTCGTCATCATCATCATCATCATCATCATCATCATCATCATCACCGTTGTACTGGAGTTGAACACAGGTCCTAGCGAATATTATTCAAGTGGTCTACCATTGAGTTACACGCCAAATAATTATTTAGTTCTTGGATTTTCGTGTTTATTTTTGTTTTTCTGTACTGGGGATCAAATTTGGGACTTTGCACTTGCCAGGCAGGCCCTTATGCAACTGAGTTACCTTCCCAGGCCCCTAGTTCAGGTTTTTAATTTATCATTTGATAATGTACAATTCACTAATTCACATGTTGTATATACGAGTATGCATGTGTGTATAGAAAAGTTAGTTATTTGATTATGTGTTTTCTTTTCTTAACTGTGTATTTTTCAATCATACTCAATTTTTCTTTCTTTTTTGGCAGAACCAGGGACTGAACTCAGACCCTTGCAGTTGCCAGGGAAGTGCTTATTGTACTGAGCCATCTCCCCGACCCCCATACTCAATTTTTCAAAGTCTGGATTCTCACTGTGTTTTCCTTCTTATTTGGTTCTTCAAGTATGTGTAGTAAGTATTTATTCTAACTTCACAGGCACATGATAATACCTCATATAACTACTTCCTATTTTATCTTTTCTTTTGTAATTTTACTGACATAAGCATTTCCGGATCTCCCTAAAAACTTTCAAAAATCATTGCTTCTAGCTCCAAAAACGTATTTAAATTTTTTCTTTAAAGTTGCATTAAATTGGTCAATTTCACTTTCTGTTATAAGAAAATGTGATGTTTACTTCTTTTTATCAGTGTTTTATTTATATAAATCATAAGTTTTTAATATCTTTTTTGTATACCATAATTATTTCCTCTACAAATCCTTTCAAGTATTTCAAATTATTGTTTATCTACAAAATTATTTTATACTTATTTATAGAATCCTGGCTGTGTCTTCTAAAGTTTTCAAGTATATAGTTAAATCTCCTACCTGTTCTATATTCAATTGGGCTTTCCATTTATTTCTTCAGAATTGAGATAAAGTATGCTTTGTTTGTAATCAAGGTAGTAGTTAGACAGAGATATTTGAGTTAATCAAATGTTAAGCCAACATCAAATCTATGATATGTCATCCTTTCATCTATCAATTAGTTGCATTGTATTAATAGACTGTACTATATTACTTTATATTTACTGTAATAGTGTTTTCTTTCAGTGGTAGAAATTGATGCAGCTCTTGTTTTTTAATTATACAGCTGATGATTTTTGAAGTGTTGTGTCTTTTTAATTTTTGAAACATTCTGAGGATTATTAATTATTATTAATTTGCATTTGGAGTAATGGTTGTTTTCCAGATATCCATTCTTTCTAGTTTCTTTAGATTTCTGTGTGTATCTCCTTTGCTATCTTCCATTAGGAGTTATTTGAAAGGCTGTGTTGTGATTGTTTCAGCCTTTGTTCAATGTAGCATTTTCCTGGACAACCAGAAAGAATAAGGCAATGAACTAGAGTCCACTAAAGTGTCAATTAAGATATGTTGTTTTGGGATATGCTGCTATAAAATGTGACAAATTCTTTGCCCACATTTACTCTCTGGATTGCCTAAATTTATCTTGGTTTCAGACCAAGTGTTAGGGCTAGAAGTGATGTATTTTGCACAGACCTTTTATTTGATTGTTTCATCTTTATGTCAATCTGTTATTAATTCTTACAAAAGGAATTATATATAAATTTTTCCATCTTATCTGCATTGACTAACTTCAAACATATATATATATATATATATATATATATATATATATATATATGGGCTTCAGAGTTGTTTCTGGGGACTCTGAGAAAAGACATAATTCTGTATAGAAGTCCATCATTATGTCATGTTAGACTGAATACAGATTAGAAAGAAAAGAGCCACAGTCTCCTAATGAGAACCAGAGTGGACTCAGTCATGAGTCCAATAAGGAAAAGGTCTACCCTAAAAGCAAGGAAACAAACACAATAATATGTTAAAATTTTTGGTTGTGCTTAGAAAAACTAATTTTGGGCTTAGAATTGTCAGACTTTATTTCATAGTATTCTTTATAGTATTATTCCTCTGAGCTGTTATAATGATCATAAAATTCAAAACAGTGTAGCAAATTCAAATGCTGAATAGTAGAGCAACATAGCCTTTATGACTTTAAAGTAGTACTCAGGAGAAATAAATGAGTTTCCTGAATAGCTCAAATATGTGACTAAGAAAATCTCTACCCATTTCTGATGCTTTAGGTGATGGAATATTCTCATAACAACATTGAAAACAAAAGTCTAAAGTGTCACAAAATTTCAATGGCACGAGCATGAGTGTACACATTATTTCTATGCATTATTTCACTGATGGTAGAAGAACCCTTTTAAGCCATGTGCATTTTCTTCACCAGATGTTCGTCAACAACCGCAAGTTTTATTTCCATTTAGTTAAAAAGAAAACTAAGATATTATTTTCTAAACAATTCTGCTTAGCTGATTTTCAATTGAGGAAGAAAACCAGAACATTTGGTCAGTATCCAAGGTACGTTCCAAAGGTGACCACTCCGTCACAGCAAGTGAGCATTTGAAATGGATGTGCTTTCAATAAATAAATAAATCAGTATTAAAAGTCAGAAAGAAAAAAAATGTAAACAAGAATAGAAAAAACTAGGAAGAAAATGTCAACAGCTAAAGCTGTTATTATTATGATTAACAATTATAACTGTGACACAAAATGAGATAAAAAAGAAAGCTTTGATTCAATGACTTCATTATAAAATGTTTCAGAAATAACACTGATTAAAGCAAATGATTGTGCTTCGGTTCATGGTCATTGGCATTGGTGAATGGTATTGGGAAAAATAGGTCTTATCACAAAAGCTACATAAAAATTTGGAAACATAAATTGCTAGAAAACAGAAGTGCATAGAGCTGTATATGAACAGCTCACCTCACACAAAATATCAGAAACATATTAAATAAATCTGTTTAGTTCTGTTATTTGAATATTATAGGTGTGTTAACTCACCAAAATATTCTAAAAGAGTCCAGTA
>NDGM011133380.1:0-12608 GCA_002564305.1 Octomys mimax | reverse complement strand
GGGGGGGGGGGGGGGGGGGGGGGGGGGGGGGGGGGGGGGGGGGGGGGGGGGGGGTGCTGTGTGTGCCTCTGATGGCAGAGGAGGAATTTGGATGCCAGCCTTTAGATTTATAACTCACAAGCTGTGCCACCCAGCCTCTCTAACTCAATTTTTTCATCTGTTAAATGGGGGGACAATGTCCTGATCTCCACAACACTATTAAGTACAGTAGGAAGATGTACAATTAACCTTCTCCGGCATGTGATCTGTGTCAGACCTAGTTCTTGGTGTTTTATCTCCATTTATTCATTTATTCTTCACTGTGACCCCATAGAGTCAGTTATGTCACCATCTCCACTTACAAGTAAGATGAAGTGATGACTAGAGAAGACACAGAGCCTGACTTAGTGTGTGCCTTCGCACAGTTATTTTCTTCTCTTCTTTCTTTTACTTTTTTTCTTTCTTTTCCACTTTTCCTTTAACGTGAAGTCTTGGATGATTCCATGGGCAGGATTATAATGGCATGCCCTGTACCGAGGACCATCAAGGCCTCTGTGTGGGATGGACCACACAGCTTCATTCTACACAGGACCGGTATGAAGTGCTCTCTGGTCAGGGTTTTGTTTCTGGTGAGTCTGTCTAAGAAGTCCATGAATAAGATGAATCGACTCCCCTTCTTTCTCTAAGAAATACATTTTGATAATGGGTGTGGCGGACATTAATTGTGTATCTTTTTGTGGCCACCCAGCATATGAGCTCTTCTTGTATATCACAGAATTTCTACCTTATGAGGATGACCCAGCTTGTATTGCTCTCTGGGACAGGGGCTGGTGAGCCAGGCTTGGCCAATCAATGCTAGAGATACAAAGAAGCACTTAAAAGGTTCGTTGACCACAATAAAGGTGGCATCCTCTGGGGAGAGTTGTTACAGCCGTGTGACAATAACATCCAGCATTTGACTCTGGTGGTGGTGGTCAAAGCTTCTGAATTTAATGGGTGATAACTCTGGCAGTAGCATCCTCACTGGATCAGTTTCAAGGCTCAGTTGTAGGTATCATGCTGCTTGCAGACCAAAGTGATGACATTCTCCCAACCTAGTGATGGAATGCTCCCGGAAGTTCTTGGAGTCACCCAATACCTTTTTAATAGAAAAATGTTGTGCTTAAATCACAATTGCTTTTTGTGTGGTAGAGAATACTATCGTATTGGTCAGCTGTTGCGAGGACACAATGCTTGATGCATCTTAAAGGGGGGTGAGTTTATTTTAGCTCATGGTTACAGAAGCTTCAGGCCACGGTTGGCCGCTCCAAGGCAGGAATATCATGGCAGAAGGGTGGGATGTATAGTTCACGGTGGCAGGAAACAGAGTCCTAGGAAGAGCACCAGAGAGAGAGAGACCCTTTGGGGCCTGGCCACAGTAAGCTGCCTCCTCCAGTGGGGCTCCTTCTCCTCACAGCACGTCAGCTGTGAATATCAGAGGATTAATCCAGTGATGAGTATGTCATCCCTGATACAGTCACCTCTGCAGAAGTCTCTTAATTCAGTCAAAGTGACAGTTGAGTTTAAATGGCATACGTTTCTGGGGAGCCCCAGAGCTTTTGTATTTTTAGAAAGTATTTGCATATCATAAAGGGCAGGTGTCTAGGAGTAGCAGCAGCACAAGCACTATTATTTACATTTATCTGTTTCGTCTTTTATTACACACTTCTTATGGTCAGTTCTGTGCATCACCTCAGGTGCTGAGGTTCTAGTCTTGAGCACAATAGGGACTTATTGCCTTGTGGACACATAGTGGCAGCAAGTTCTGGTGTTTAGTGGTTTTTCTGACTGCTTTTATCTATGCTTCAGATTTTGTTTTATAATTTTTTGCCTTTGTAGAAATTCTGAGTCACAGTGCAGACTGTTGTTTTGATGTTAATCAATTAATTCATTTTCTATTTAGTTCTATAAAGGTTGTGCAAGTGGCTTATCAAAAATGCACAGATATAATACAATTGAAAGAGTACCAAACAGTGAAAGCAAACAGCTTTACTGAAGGGGAGACAGAACGCACATATTTTGTCAGGAAGGTCATTAGATCTAGGGAGCTTGGAGTTTAACTTGACTACTGAGACAAGAGGAAGGCAAACAAGAAGGCAAAAGCGTTTTAGGAAAACCTTTAGGAAAGGCTGTCAGTTTCACAGGAGAAACCCACATTTTCCTGGGTCTCAGTGTTACGAGAATGTGCAGTTAGGTTCTCACGGAGGCGGCGCTGAGCATTTCATTAAGGGAGAGACGCACAATTGGAATGCTTTTCTGCGCGTATAAATGGCAAGGTATCTGGTAGGTTATTAGGATTCAGAAGGGGGAGAACAAGGGGTGGAAGGGACAGAAAGAGAAGTGGGGAGAGGCTGACAGACCGACAGACGGAAGAGCAGAACAATTTTCTAAAGTATTAATCTGCTGTGATAGTTAATTTTAAAAAGCACCTGAAAGAAAATGCATGTGGGTGGTAGTAATCTCATGGACAACCTACAGCTTGGTTTGCTTTTTCAACCTGCTGGTAACAGGGACAGAAACCCTGGCACAAAACACATTCTTGAGAGCACGCATTGTTATGAAGACTGTTGCCTCCTGTGGGCCTCTCCTGTTTCTAACATGTGATGCCTTCTTTTGTGTGTGTGATGCCTTCTTTCTCTCCCCCTAGAGAGTGAGGGCCAGTCCTAGCCCCAGCCCACCCTACAGGCTGAAGAAGACATCATGCTGGGCAGACGAACTGGAGAACCTTCCAACCACAGCTTACTGTCAAATTCTGAGTTGACATTGCACCATCTTATAGCAAGAGGACAAAGGAGTTGAGGAGGATGGCACGATCATGGTGACAACAGTGAACACAGTGTTAGGCACCAAGGGGCAGGGAGGCAGCCTTCACACAAGAGCTGGCATTCAATCAGACCATGATGAAAACTGTGGCAGAGGGTTATCTTCCAGAATATTCTTACAGAATATTAAGAAAGTTCATGAAGTTTGGGCAGCACATGAGACTTGTATATTATTCTAAGAAATAGGAACTCAGGACAAGTTGGTAACTAAAGAACCCTGATTGGAGGACAGTTGAAATAGTTTCTTTCTTTGACATTCGTGATTGAACCCGGCACCTCTAACATGCTAGGCAAGTGCTATTCCACTGTTACTCGCCCAGTTCTTTGACATATTTTGAGATGTTGTCTTGCTAGGTTGTGCAGGTTGGCCTCCAACTTGTAATCCTCCTACCTCAGCCTCATGAGTTCCTGGTTTTACAGGCGGGTGTCCTTATGCCCAGTGTTCTTATAAGAAGTGATTTTGGCCAACAGTGTGAAGCTGTCCTGTTTATTTTATTTTTTATTTTTATTTATTTTTTGTGGTACTGGGGATTGAACTCTGGACCCAACAGTGCTTATTCTACTGAGCAATTGCCCCAGCCCCTGTGCTGTTTAAAACAATAGCTACTATTCACACATGGTTGTTGATCATTTGAGATCTGGGTGGTCTGAACTGGAAAGTGCTGTAAATAAAATACACACCCCATTTTGAAGACTTAGCCCCCCAAATATTTTTAAATGTCTCAATATTTTTATGTTGGTTACAAGGTGAAATTTGATAGATTCAATTCAGTAAAATAAAAATGAATTTCTGTATTAGTCAGCTTCTTCTAGTTAGACACAATCCTTGACGCTGACAACTAAGATGAGAAGCTTATTTTGGCTCAGTTTCAGGTTCAGTCCACTAGGTCCAAGGCAGGGTGTCATGGGGAAGCAAGTACCGCACACACAGAGCCAGCAGCCAGGGCCGGGGAGGAGTGGCTGAGGACTTACTCGCAACACCTGGAGTCACCCTGCACAGCCCAGCAGCGAGGCCCAGGGGGTGCTTAACCAATCTGCTAGGTATTTCTTAATCCAGTGAGGCTGGCGCATCGGGATTAGTGGTCACAATTCCACTGGCTTCTTTTTACTTCCTTAACAAAGCTATGAGAAAACAGAATTTCCCGTGCCGCCTCACATCATCTTTTTATTAGACAGCGGAAGTTGGCTGGAGGGATGGAAGAACAGAGGAGGAGGAAAGGACTCAAAGCCACAGAGAGCTTTAGGCCAGCGGTGCTGAGGCTCAGCAGGAGGGCAGCGATTCTGGGTCTGTTTTCTGTGACACCCCTAGAACACGCCATCTGCTATGTTGACAAAGCATTAGACCCTCCCCACAGATGGTCACTCAATCTTGAACTTCCTTGCCTCCAGTACAGTGTGCGGCACAAACGTATTTTCTTTATAATTTATCCAGCCTGAGGTATTTTGTTACAGCAAGAGAAAACAGACTTAAGACACACAAGGGAGGAGCTGAGGGTATGGGCTTAGGAGAGGATGTAGTGGGGATTGTAGATCTAGGATTTAGTGTCAAAAGTGGTGATTGGATGACAGAAAGGAGGCAATCATGGAGGGAGAGCAGAACGACAGCCTCACACAGAGAATTCCGCACATGATAGGATAGGAGGAGAGGGAGACACAGGAAACCGCTGGCGAGGAAGAGGGAGCTGGAGCTGTCTAGTATTTTTTGGAGGATGCTGCACTAGAAAAAGTTTCTGCAGCCAAAGAGCCTGAAGAGGGGGTCACAAAGGACTAGAAGAGGGAGAGCCCCCAGAGAGGAGGAGGGGAGGAGTGGAGGGGACAGTAATTTATGGGGTTGGCAATGACTCGGTGCAGGAGACGTGCGAAAACGTCACACCTGCAACATGAGTCTGTAGAGATGCTACTTCAGCAGCTCCGACTGCTTAGGGCCCTCCAGAGCCAGCGCTCCTTCTAAGGAACCCATTAGTGGGGGCCTCCTGGGGTGGGAGAAGAGAGGAGCCCCTTCCCAGGGTTTCAGCCCACTGCCCTGGCTGGGGGTCTGCAGAGAACGGGACGGCTTCTCCCCCAGTCCGGGTCGGGCGACTGCTCTCTCCTGGGTCGTGAGACCCTTACCCTCGCCTCAAGGCCCCACGGACAGCCCGAGGCTCCTTATACAGTAGCATCTCTGTGTTGAGTCCAGGAAGGATCAAAGAGAAGCCACCATCGCCTGCAACCCCGAGCTCCCAGCTCGGCCTGCAGCACCCGGCCTTCTCCGACAGGGGCGCTGAGTGCCCGCGGATGGCGCGGCGTCTTGGATCCACCTGGGCCCGCGCGCTGGAACTTTTCTGGATGTCGCTCGCTGCCCTCGGTCTTTCGAAGCCCACAGAGGGCAGGGCCCACTTTGTGCGGGCTGGACATGGTTCCTGGTCTGTTTTCCCGCCCAGATTCCTTCTCTGTCCCCAAGTTCCATTCTGGCTCTGGTTAGAAATCAAGTTCACCCGGGTGAGGGCTGCCGGAATCGCCGGTGCGCGGCCCTCCCGCGGGGTGAGTCTCAGGCGCATCCTCTGCTCCGCTACGTCTCCTCTCCAAGGCCTCCTCTTCCTCTTCCCTTTTCTCACCATTGTCTTCACCTGGCTGTCTCCACCCTCCTGACTTGTCGAGATTTTCCCTTCTCACCCCTCTGGCGCTCCGCCTCCTTCTCCCGGCCAGCCCTCTCCTACAATGGAATCCCTCCAACCAGGGAGAGCAGGGCCGGCCTGGGGGTGACTCCTCGCACTGCCCCTTCCCGCTCCCCGAAGCTCGGGCGCCCCCTCTGCCACCCCAGGAGGTTCTGGGAGCTTCCCAGGCGGCAGCCTCCCTGTCGGAGTCCACCCCGCCGTCCTCCGGGGAAGCCTTTTCTCCAGCTCACCTAAAGGCTTTGTCTCCCATCGGTCGCCTCGCGCCCAGGCCGGCCCAGAGCCCGTAAGTCCAAGCTGCCTTGGGCACAGCACCTTCCAACTGGCGAGGACACAACCGAGTCCGTTTAGATACGGGTCTGGGGCAGCGAGAGCACAGCCAGACATTTCCAGGCCGGGAGATGGGGTGTGGGTCTCTGGTGGGAGCAGACGTCTCTAGGACCCTCTCTGCCCACCTTTGGCCACGGCCTGGAAGTATAGTCGAGACCCCTGCCGGGCACCTCCAGCTCCATGCTCTGGCCCCTGGAGGGTTAATCAGCTTCCGATCAATCGCGGGCGAAGGGGACGTGGGAAGGGTGAGGGGGGCTCCCGGAAGAGGGGCCCTGCCTGTTTTCTCCGCACGCCTTTCTGACGACTCACAGGCGCCTGGAAACGCAGGAACACTCGCGCGTGCTCCGCGAGCGCCCACGGCCCGAGCGCGCCCGCCCCGCCGCTCTCCGGGACACGCACACATCTCGTGAACACGCGCACACGAGAAGCCGCGCGCCCCCGCTCGCCCAGCTCCCACCCCCTCCAGCTCCTCCCGATGCCCCCACCCGGCGGCGCCTTCACCAGCCGGCTCCGGCGCCCCCACTCCCCTGCTCGCACGCACGCACGCGCACGCACGCAGTCCCGCGCCCCCGCACGGGGCGGGGGCCCAAGCGGGGGGTGGGTGGGTGTGGGGGAGAGCGCGATCCGAGCCGTAGGTCCATCCCGCGCCCCGCTTCCGCGCCCGCCTCCCGGCGCAGGCTCGGGCTCCCGCTCGCTCCCCGACGCGAGCAGTTGGCGCCGAGCGCTTGGCTCCTCTCTCCTGCTGCTCCCGAGGCTCCCGCACCCCTCCGCGCGCAGCCCCGCGCTCCCCAGAACTGGCCCGGAGAGTAAGCCCGAGCGCAGCGGGAGGCCGTTCCCAACTCTTCCGCCGGAGCAGGCTGGAGGCTGGGTTTCCCAGACACTCGGAATTGGGGTCCGTTAGGCGGCCCCTCCTTCTGGATTCGGCTTTTCATATTTTAAAAGAGGATTTTCTCCTTACCTTCAAACACTGCTTTTGAAAAATTTTCTGGAAGAGCTCAGTGGGAGAGATTTGGTGAGATCTTGTTTCAACACCACCACCGCCACCACCACCAACACCGGAGGAACAACTGTGAATTTTCCCTGGGTTGTGGAGTCCCGGGGGGAAGAGCGCGGGCGAGGTCCGGTGGGCGCGCCAGCCGGCCGTAGTCCCTCGTCTCGTCGCGCCCCGCGCCCGGCTCTCCGCTCCTGGCGTCCAGCTCCCGCCCCGCTCGCTCGCCCGCCGGTGCGCGCACACCCCCAACGCCGGACCCGCACCTCGCCGGGTGCCACACACTCGGCAGCCCGAGCCGCGATCGCCGCAGCGGGATGGAGGTGGCGCGTGTGGAGCGCCTCGCGGGCTGGACGGGGGCGCCCCTCGCCCGGACCGGGCTCTTGCTCCTGTCGACGTGGGTCCTCGCAGGCGCCGAGATCACTTGGGGCGCGACGGGCAGTCTGGGGCACCCCGGGTCTTTGGTTTCGCGGTCGCCGGCTCTTCCTCCTCTCTCGCAGCGGGCAGTGGCAAACCCGTGGCCAGAGGAGCCTGTGACCGCCGCCGCGCCGGAGCGCCTGCCGAGCGGCGAGGTGCGGGCTGAAGCCGGGAGGACGTCGCCTCCAAGCGCGCCGTGGGTCCAGGGCGTCCTAGCACCTGGCAAGCTGGGTGGCGCGAGAAGGAGTCGCCGGGCGCAGCCCCCCAGCGCCCTGGAGCGCGGAGACACCCGGGCCACTGCAACGGCTGAGGGCTCCAAAGGAAGCCGTCCTCCGGCCCAGGGTCCTCGGGAGGAGGTGCGTGCGACGCGGACAGGGGGCCCAGCCGCCGAGGAGCTCCGCCTGCCCAGCACCTCGTTTGCGCTGACCGGGGACTCGGCCCACAACCAGGCCATGGTGCACTGGTTCGGGCACAACAGCAGCGTGAGTACCCTCGGCCGGGCGACTCCAGGGGAAGAGGGGGAGAGCGAGGGAACCAGACCCACTTGCTCGTAGGTTGAGACGCAGAGCGGGAGCAGCTAGACTTTTAGTGGGGAAGATTTAGCCATTTCCCCCATTCCCCCAACAGGTTAGCAGAGTTTGCCATTAGGGGTGTGTGTGTGTGTGTGTGTGTGTGTGTACGAGTACCCGTGAGTGTGTTCACTCCAGACCGTAGAACTGGGGCTGTCCAGGAGGGGAGACAGTCTGAGTCCAGAGATGGAGGGAGGAGGCACTCCCGGCCGCGCACTCTTGGCTGGCACAGAGTCGGTTTTCATGCTCTGGGGCGCCTGAATTCCTGGGCCACTACTCGCGTTGATGTGGAAGAACAGCTGCTGGACAGATGGACGCAGACCTGCCACTGCCGGGGCTCCCTTCCCATGCTACCCCGCACTCTCACGCCAGATGAGGCCATTCGGACCTCTACCAGCCGGGGCAGTCGCCCTTCGCCCTGGGCTCATGGTTTGCCGACACACAAAGCCAGGCAGCTGCTCTCGAAAGCTGTAAGAGAGGTACTGGGAAAGTTTAAAGCGTGAAGCGCCCTCAGTTCTTTCTCTCCGCACCGCTCGTTCCCAGGCATACATGACCACTCCTCGGTTTCCCCGCTTCCACAGTCGCGTCCAGCGGCATGCTTCGCGCCAGAGTGGAGTTGGTCCCTGTGCCGGATGCACATTTCTCCACCTCTCTGCTCCCCTCCTCTGTCCCCTGCACGAGGCCGCACCGAGAGGTGGCGCCGCTGAGCCCACTCCAGAGGTTGGGGTGCTCGGACCGGGCGCCTGAGCCTCGCCTGCTTGTGCTGGGGCAGCAGCGGAGACCTGCAGCGCGCGCTCCAGGGCTATCTTCACCTGCCACTGTGCCACGCTGGGCAGCCCAGTCAAGGAAAGGCTGGGGACGAGCTCCCACGCTTACCCCTCCCCGGCCCGCCCCTCTGCATGACCCTTCTTCAGGCAGCCTTGCACGTATTTCCCTCCTTCCTGGCTCTGGCTTGGCGGAGCAGGGCTCCAGGATGGGCGTGAGGGACATCGGAGGGAGCGGCTCTGTAAAGCCATTTGGTGGGAACGCAGCGCACAGGCTGTAGTTCTCTTTAGGAGCTGCGATTGAGAGGGTTTTCTTGGGATGTGTCCACCTTGTTTGAAGGGACCCTGAGGCTTATCGGGTGCGTGGCGAATCTCACAAGCACAGCAGTGGAACCGGTGCGGATCCCGGGTTCTTGGAGACACAACCCAGCTTGCGCAGCCCAGCTGGGGTCAGAACTGGGGCCCAGGGGGTGGGCAGCTCCTGGGGCTTCTGGGGCTTTCCTTGAAGACCCTCACAGCCTTGGGCTGGAGAGCCGTATAGTGGGGGCGAGTGACTGGACTTCAGTTCCCTAGAGGGTGTGTGTGTGTGTGTGTGTGTGTGTGTGTGTGTTCTCTGACAATGAGGCTTGTGACTCTCCATTTTACCTTGATAATTAGGAATTGGCATACTCACTTCTTTAGCCAGGAGGAGGATGGATTTGATGTGAGGGTGGAAGTCCAAGGAGGGGAAGGGGAGGACAGGAGAAGGGAAAGGAGCGCTCCTCACATGTCTGTGGCTTTGTTATTGCTACATTTGGACAAGGCAAATTCAGTGGTCTGAGTAGTTTTCTTAGGTCTCTGCCTTTGTCATTCTTGAGTGTTGACAAAGCCCCTTGAGATAGGACTTCAGAGAGAAGATAATTCCTGCAAGTGGTAATTCAGGGCACACGGCTGTCCCCGGCCCCTGCGCATCTTCAGGGCAGGTCAGCAGCGGCACAAGTGGGGGCAGAGTGGCCCTGCTTGGGGGTGGGGGGCACGGCCTTCCGTGGGCCTAGGCCTGAGGGCCAGGCAGCAGCCCTGAAGTCTGAGCCATCTGTGAATACCTCCAGGCCTCTGCCCCAGCCAGGGCAAGGCTTTCCTGGGTGCGGCCGATCCCTGCAGGTAGAGAGGGACTGCTTCCTGACCTCTGCCCACTTCTTCACTCTCTCCTTAGCTGGCCATGCTAGGGAGAGAGGCGCCCTTGGCTGTCAGGTCTGGGCTGCCCTCTCAGGAAGCGAACTGTGTGAGCTGGGCGAAGCAGTCCCTGAGGGGAGGTGGGAGCAGCCTCAGCGGGGTTCCCTGTTGGGGTCTGAACTGCAGGATGGACAGATGAGGAGAGGCTCACTGATAGTGAAGGTCCTTTCACCATTATCTTGAAGTGGAGGCCGATGTCACAAAGCAGAGGACACTGGCCTGTCACTGGGCCTTCTAACTTAGAAAGAAGCTTCTCGATGTTCTTCTGAAGTGTTAACACATCCCTCTCAGGAAGCCCCCATTTCCAGGATTAGCACAGTTGGCCTTTGTTGTCTTGGTGAACTTCAGCCCCGGAGGTCCCTTTCTTTGGGGACAGTTTTTAGTCACTCACATCACTGGGAATGGAGAGGTTATAGTTCAGGGTGTGGGCCTAGGAGAAGGGTCTTCACCCCACCACCCTTGACTGAGGGCCTGAGGGGGCAAGAAGCAGCGTGGGCAAAGCTGGGCAGATGTTTGCTTGGTCCTGGGGCCGGAGTGTGAAGGCTGGGAGGCCCAGGAGAAGGTGCCCTGCAAGCAGACAGAGGCAGAGGGAAGCAGGAGTGACCGGACTGTCATTTCCAGTTGCCCCCGGGGCAGAGGTGAGTAGACTTAGCCTGGAGCCTCTGTTCTGGAGGCAGATTCACCATGGTCATTTCATGGCCTTTGTCTCCGGCTGGGATGTCGTGATGGATGGGTTAGAGAGTCACTCTGGGGAGAGCCCAGGCCCCAGGCTCCTTGGGCAACAGGAAAGGCGTACCGCTCTGTCCTTCCGATGGAGGAGAAGCCTCCTTCCTTGCTTAGGGAGTCAGCTGGCCAGTCGCTCTTGAGGGTACAGCGTGGCAGAGGCCCAGCCCACTCCTTCGTGCCCCTCTCCTGGGTGATTCTTCGAGGGCCCCCCATTCCTGCGCCGAGGGGCAGGGCTGCACTCTCCCCCAGCTTCTGCCCCGCTTTCATTCAGCAGCTTTTCCAGACCCTGGTTCGCAGGCTGCTGTCTTGAGGGTGTCTGCCAGGGAGGAGGGACTGTCAGGTAGCTTTCGGTGAAGGTGCCCACGGCGCATCTTGGTGGGCGCCCAGATGCGGGTCCTGTCTGGTTCTTGCGATGTCTCTTCCTGGCGCGGGGAGGAGGCGGAGCGTGCAGCTTCTGCAGGCAGGGTGTCTGCCCTTAACTGATGCAGCTGGGCTGTGTTCTAAAATATTTACCCCTAATGTGTGAAATAGTGACAGATTTGAACAGATTAATTGTATTTCCTTCACTAAAGCATCTAATTGTGGCTCCCAGCAGATTTTTCAAACAGCTTTTGGCTGGGTTGCCTTGTGTTCCTTGTCCCTGCTCCTCGTCCCTCGTTACAATGTTCTAATGCATTTTGCCTTCTTGGAGGCTTAATGGAGAAGCCTGCCACAAAAGCCACTCTTTAGGGGTTTGCCAAAAATAATCTGTTTAATTAATATTACAAGGAGAACCATCTCAGTTGAGATGTAGCTGGGAAGTGCCTTGGGACAGGATAGCACCAATTGTTCCTGGTCACCTTCTGCAGAGGTGCAGTGGGGCGGGGCGGGAGCGGAGGAGGGCTGGACCGGCTGAGTGCCTGCTCTGCCCTTCCTCTGGCGCCTGAGCTAGTCTCCCATTTGCTCCTCCTGTCTGCAGCAATGTCCAGGGTGAGCAGAAGTTGCAAACTCTTTAATTAGAAGGCTTGATTTAACGAAAGCAGAAATGTGGTGGCTAGAACTTGTGTGGTTAGGGAGGGGCAGGCTGGGAAGTGGCTTCTCCAGTCGTGTTGGTTGAAGGGAGGGGGTGAGTGGCTGCAGTGGAAGGGGGGCTTCTGAGGTTGTTTTCCTAGGGAAACTGGGGGGCTGAGTGGTCTGGGGGCCCTGATTCGTCCCCGAAGAAACAGCAGTTCCACAGAGCCAGGCGTGGGGGTTAGAAGATCTCCCTGAGGCTGGGGGCTTACCCACACCCACAGACAGGTGGGCAACTCACTTGGCGCCTGTGGCTTGAACTGCAGGTGGACTGCCTGCTTTCTCTTTCCTCCGGCCTTTTGCCTGCTTGAGACACGTACCTTATGGGAGGAAAATGTCAAAGACGAGACTGTAGTACATTTGCGAAAGGCCTCGCGGAGGCAGAGGTGGGACAGCACGTGTGGTGCTTTGTGGGCGACTGTCAGTGACAGCGGGCTCCTGGGGCGAAGGGATTTGCTCACCATGTTTATTGCTCTGATGTGGGGTGACGGGGAGAGGGGGCTGGATGACTCTGTCGACAGAGGGTGCACCTGAAGGAACTTGGCCTCCCCCACTTAATAATGTTTGGGTAAGCGGGTAAATGAATGATAGTCCCAAGGTCCACGGCACACAGCTGCGAAGGAATTTGAAATCTCTGCCTGGGACATAGGTGGTTTCCTGACTCGCTAGCTATGGCTATCAGGAGCATTTCACTTTGTGTATCTTCCTTTAGCTTGAGGACCTCTGGCTTCTTGAATCCAGGCAGTTCTCCGGCATGGCATTCAAGGCCCTCCCTGTGTGTGTGTTCTGGATCTCCTCCGGCTTTGGATGGGAGCGCTGTGTCGTGCACTGCAGCAGACCAGCCTCACCATGGCCCCAAGCCCCGCCGCACTCTGAGCCTCTGTGCTTGAGTTCTCCTGCTCTTGGGGCTTGCTTCTTCCTCTGTGATCATGTGCATGGGAGTCATGGCTTGGTTTGGTGGCTCTGCGAAGCTTGCCCTGCAGACGTTTATTTCCCTTTTGCCTGTTGTCTGTGGAATTTACAGGCTGCACCACACATTTGATCATTTTAATCAAATACTT
>NDGM011133377.1:0-10863 GCA_002564305.1 Octomys mimax | reverse complement strand
GGGGGCTCACTCTTCACATCCCACAGGATGTCCTTCTCAGGCGGCGCAGCAAACAGCAGGTACAGCCGGGCTGTGTCCACACCATATTGCGCCACCACCTCCTCAGGGTCCACACCATTATGCTTGGACTTGCTCATCTTCTCCCATGTCACCACCAGTGGCTCCCTTGTTTCCGCATGAACAGGAACAGAACCTGGAGACCAAGAGCATGCGCAGTGGTGTGGGACTGAGGCTCCCCTGGCACAGCCGATCTGAAAGTGTGGGGCGAGCCGTGACGGTGTAGGCCTGTCACCCCAGCACTTGGGAGGCTGGGGTGGGAGGCTCGTGGGGAGTTTGAGGCAGCCTGGGCTGTGCAGTGGGACCCTTTCTCCAAAAACAAAATAACACCCCCTGAGAGAGCAAGGAAGAATGAACAAATTTGGGCAAGCAGGGACAAGTGCTGTGTGAAGAGTCCACACGTGCCTCTTTCTCTTTACTGTGGTGTGAAGATGTTCTGAGTCTGAGATGGAGGCACCTGCCTCCCTCCCTGAGCCGTTTATAGGGAATAGCACAGTTTTTTGGTTTTTTTTATGGAACTGGGGATTGAACTCAGGCCCTTGTGCTTGCTGGGCAAGTGCTTATTCTACTGAGCTATCTCCCCGGCCTCAACAGCACAGTTCTGATGGACTCTGCTACCTTTTTCTAGAAAAACAAATCTCCCTCACAAAGCACATTATTCACGAATGAAACGCGAAGTAGGAACGAGCAGGGACAAAGTGTGTACTGCACGCTGTGCTTGGGCTCGCGGGAGGCAGCCAGCCTGGGCCTTTGGGGAGGCCTGGTCGGTGCCCGCAGGACTGCCATCGAGCGTGAAGGCTGGCCTGGAGGCTGCGGCACCTTTGGGACGTGCCCTCCCCAGTACACAGCAGGCCCCAGGGTACTGGAGGCTGAGGCTGGTGGTGGCCTGGTCTGGACGAGAGGACCTTGTCCCACGCCTGGCTGTGGGAGTGCAGAGGACAGCAGCTGGCTGAGCTCTTCTTGGGAACGGGAATTCCCAGGCACTGAGCCACGAGCTCTCTGGCCACTGTGTCCCCAAAGTCACTTTACAGAGAGAAAATGGCGCAGGGCAGGCCCAGGACAGCAGGGGCTCAGCAGGCTTAGGGAAGCAGGGGCAGAGTTGCTCGTGTCTGGACGTGCAGGAAGGGCGCACCCTGCTGGCCATTTCTGTTTGACTGCTCGACCAAACTCCCCAGGGACCAGTGGAACCCAGCTTCCCATTTCAGTAACCTCATGGGGCTCAAGTGCCCACGGGAAGGAGCCTCACAACCCTGCCTGGCCCCGGCCATGGAGCGCCGACATCCTGGAAGAGGTTCTCCAGGCCTGGGAAGCTCAGGGAGCACCCTCCTCCAGCCCCGCCTGGGCGAGCTCTGGCCTTTAGAGCACTATGGTGCACACTGGGAAAAGAGTCTGCACAGAGAAGCTGAGAAGATGGAGCAGGACTCTGTCTGGCAAGTGTCTGAACTTCCCTTACTGGATGCCTCTGTACAGTGCACAACCCGAGCGCTATCCACGGGCAGCCGTGCCTGTACCGCAGGGAACACCTCCTTCGGAGCTGAGGCTGGCTCCTCTCACCTGTGAGGTCCACTTGCTCCCGTGGCAGGTACTGTCCGGATGGCAGGTGGAACGTCTGTCCCTTGATGATGCCCTGCGTCAGTAGCTTGTGGAAGGGCTCCCTGAGGACAAGAGGGGAGACTGGAGGCCGGGGCTGCTCAGTAGCACTGCCAGAGGGCAGAGCAGGGCTGCCCTCAGGAAGCCCAGGCCTCGGCTCAGCAGGCCGCTGTGGCTGAGCATCTCTGTCCTCCCGTGAGCCCTGGCTAGTCGCCACTCGGGCTCAGTTTGCTAATCCGTAAAATGGGCATCAGGAAACCTGCCTAAGCGCTGAGAGAGGGATGAAGTAGGGCTCCGGGTGGGAACCCCAGCAGCTGAGGAACCACACGCCAGGTGTCATCAGCTCCCAGGTTCTGTTCTTCTTTCCCATAGCCCATGGCAACTGGTTATGAGCTTCCTAAGCCCACAAAGCTACACACCCCTGGGGGAACAGCTGTCCTGGAGGTGGGCGGCAGCCTGGGCACCTGCAGACTTCCCCACGCAGAGCCCAGCATCGTGCACTCACCCCGCTCAGGACGGGGCCTGGGGTGACCCCTGCCGTGTGACCTCATACACCTTGGCCTACCAGCATGGATTGGCTTTTCCGTAATGGCTGTGGCTCTCTCTCATTTTTTAAAACATCAACCTTGTTCTACAGCATGGTGAATTAGATTTTCTTATTGTGTCTGTTTGCAAAAAGTAGTTTAAAGGAAACCCTTAGTGGTTGACTAGTGAAGCTAAGAAAACACAGGAAAACTCCAAGCCATTGGCACAGCCAAAGACCTCCTGAAAAGGATGCCAATACTCAGGAAATAACAGCAAGAACCAGCAAGGCGGCCTACATCGAATGACAGCAGCGGAGTGGGAGAAGGGCTTGGCCCCTACTCTTCTACAAGGGGATTAACACCTTGATTATTTAAAAAACTTGAAGAATTAACACCAAAACAAACAAAAACCCAAGTAGGCCTACCAATAAATGAGAAAGGAAGTGAAAGACACGTCTCAGGATACAAGGGACTAGCATTTTAGGGACTACAGAAACAAATCAGAACCACACAGAGGGTCCGACTTCTCAGTGGGAACGGCCATCAGCAAGAACACAGAGAACGATAAATGCTGGCGTGGCCCGGCGCGGGAGGCGGAGGCAGGAGTGAGCGGGAAACGCCACCAATCCACATCCCACTGCAGCTAAAGCAGTGCTGCTGTGCGACAGCTACCACCCTGGCATGCACCCAAGAGTCAGGGCGGCACAGCGGAGGGCCCCACAAACCACGGCCAAACCACGGCTGCTGTGGCCCAGCTCACAGCAGCAGAGACACAGAACCACGGAGACGAGTGGCTAAGAATGCGCAGGGCGTGCTCACCACAGAACAGTTCAGCTGAAAGGAGAACACAAGTTTGTCATCTGTGGGAACAAGGATGGACCTGGAAATCACCATGCTGGGTGACATAAGCCAGACTGTGACACCTTCTGCATGTTTTCCTTAACGTGTGGGGCCTCGGGGACAGAATAGGAGAATGGAAGGGAGGGTAACGGGTGACAGCCAGCTGTAATCCAACGCCCAGGTTGGAACTCAGCGAACAAGACACATTTAAAAAAGGTAAGTGGGGAGGAATGCAAGACGATACAGTGCACAGGGCCGGGATGGTGGACAGGGGTGTGAACCCAAAGTATGGTGGAGGCCATCTGGGGAGGCTGCTGGGTGCCGCGAAGAGCCCATGTCCTCAGCCCTGGCCCCAGGTCAGCCATGAGACTGCTGTGCCCTCAGACCTAGGCGAGACGGTCTACGTCCCGTCCCCTCCTGGGCATGCACAGAATTGCAGCCCGCCCGCCCTGATGAAACCCTCCAGCTTCACCCTTCAGAATTCTCCAGGAGGTGAGGCAGGAGGTGCATCAGGAGTTCAAGTAGCCTGGGTTACACAGTAAGTTTAAGGCCAGCCAGGACTATGGAGTGAGACCTGTCTCACACCATCTCCTCCCAGGAAAGTGTTAAAGAGCCCCTGGGAAACTGTACTTTCTGGGCCCCCGCACTGCAGGGTCACCCCAGATGGTGCACCAGGGACAAGGAACAAAAGATACATTTGCCTGCGTGGTCTGCTCCACCACATCTGCCTGCATCGTCTGCTCTGAACATAATCACATTTATTCAGTCAACAAGTACTTGACAGAGCGCTGGTCTGTTAGCTGGAGGGCTTGACACAGATGGGCTAGGTAGACGTGCTCCAACGCCACCTGTGCCCAGGAGGTGGCACTGACCAAGGCAGAGGCGAGGGCCTGGGACAAGAGGCGGGGTGCCCAGGGCCTGCGGGGCACGGGCCCCTCCACGCGCCACGTTTGCCCCCATGGTGCAGCGCAGTGGTATTTCCCCGCTCACACTGAGGGAGTGCTGAGGAACCCTGAGGAGGCAGCCGACGTGTCCAATTGCTGTAGCACGGTGCACAGCGGGACTTCAGTGATAGAGACACCGAGCCCTGAGCACAAGGACCCTCCTCCCCAGTGTCAGTGAAGGCGGTCGGTCGAGGCCCAGTTTCTTCCTAGTCTCCTTCTTGTTGCTCCAGTTCCATCCCAGAGAGCCAGTGCCCCCGCCCTGATATCTAGCTCCATGTTGGCAGGACAAACACAGCAGCAAGGTCACCACTTCTGGGTCAGTGCAGCCACCATTCCCTCAGGAACAACAGCCATGGATCCCTATGGGCAGGGATGCCACCTTGTCCTGCAGTGGAAAAGTCGGAAAAAGGGAGGAAGAAGAACTGCTCTTTATTAGGGTGCACAAGGCCACCCTGCACAGGCTAGGGGGCTCCCTCAGGGGCCCTTCTGGAAATCACTGCACCAGGGCTGCGTCGCACGGATGCAGCTACAGAATCTCTCTGTCTCTGTCTCTGTCCATTAGTGGGGATCGAACCCGGGGCCTTTGCACTGAGCTGTACCCCCAGCCCTTTTCATTTTAAGACAGGGTCTTACAAAGCTGCTAAATTGCCCAGGCTTGGCTTGAACTTGTGATCCTCCTGCCTCAGCCTCAGAGTGGGATCACGGGGGTGTGTCACCATGCCCACACCTGGCAGCCACCGGCAGCACACACAGAGAAGGCCTTTTCACCTGAGAGGCCATCGCTGCGGCGCCCTTTCCCTGGATACTGTGGTGTGGCCAGAGCAGGCAAAAAGAAGGCTCTGCGGATGCGCTGCCCGGCAAGCCAGGCGAGCAACAGCCACTGCCCCACTGCTTGTTACCTGCAAACAGTACGGGTAGTTTTGGCTCAGGGAATTTCCCAAAGAGCAACACAAGAATGGCCAAGTGGAGTGTCAGCGCGGGGTGCGGAGGCCCTGTGGGGTACTGAGGCGAGCCCCTGGTGAGGCCCTGTCTCAACATGAAGACCAGCAGTGGCCGGGCGCAGCTCTGTGGCACAGCCCTGCGGGCGCTCACAAAGCCAGCGGTCAGTCCCTGCACGGCCGGGAAAAGAGTGTGTCTGTGGCGGCTGTCCCCGCTCGGCTGGGAGAGGCAGGGGTGACAGGGGCTCTGTCACACTGTGGCTGGCCATGAGGACGCCAGAAGCTGGCACCGGCCCAGCACCCACAGCTCAACGTCCCTTCTGCAGAATGTACACTGTGTGTACTTAAAGTCACGTTGGAAACAACCTAGAGAGAACGAGAAGTGCTCTGAGAAGTGGTAAATTCTCCAGTGAGCTCACCGCCCACGAGGACGAGTGCTGGCACACGGGCACGGCCTTCCCAGCTCTCCTTGGGTCACGTGTGCGAACATGTCCAGGTGTGTGTGCACGTGTGAAGACAGAGCTGAACAACTGCGTCTGCACCCTGGCATCTGGGGCTCTCCACTTTTGAGGACTTCAGAGACATTTCTCCTCGCGGCCCCGAGTCGCAGGCTTCACCTCTGCTCCGAACCTGGGCCAGCCGGGCTCCGTCACAGTCCAGCTACTTGAAACATTGACACAAACCTCTTGGTGCCGAAGTCAGCTTTTTTCAGGCTAGATTTCTAGAAATATAGTTTGTGTTTTAAAAAATTAGCACTTTTGCGTCAGGCACGATGGTGCACACCCGTCAGCCAGCACTTGGGAGGCTGAGGCAGGAGGAACCTGAAGGCCAGCCTGGGCTAGCGAGGTCCTGTCATAAACGATGACGACGACAACAGTGCACACTTTTGAGGCGCGTCCTATAGACTGCCAAGCTGCTTCTCAGAAAGGTTGTTCCAGCCCACTTCCTCCAGAGTGCAGGGGCAGCTCCCATCCCAGCTTCTTCACCGCAGGGACGACGGCGTCTTCGGGCTGATGGATTCATACTCCTTTGACTGCCAGGGAAGGAAGCATTTTGCAGCTCGGGTACTGCCCACCTGTGACTCTCGCGTGGACCTGAACTTCAGGCTCACTGACCTGGCATCTCAGACTGTGCCCCAAGGTGCCTGCTGTGCCTGGTGGGGACTCCCGGAGAGCTCCCTGCACTCCTGGAATGCTGGGGTAGGAGACCCAGCAAGGGCTCCTTCAGCAACGAGAAGCAGTGTGAGGCCCACTCCTCCCACCTTCACCACAGTGTGCCAACGCAGCTGAAGTGCAGAACGAGCGGCGCCCTAAGGTCCTAGATCTCTCACCCCCGAGGCTCAGAGTGGTCCTGTCCTAAAGGGTAGCTTGCTACTGTTTAACTGATTGCACTACAAATAATTATTCAGAAAGTGACAAGCATATGACCTATTGTTAAGGAGCCAGAAACATGGTCTTTGTCTTAGCTGAAAAGTAAACGTCGCCCATGTGGCACTGAGTCTGTAACCATAACCTCTACTTAAGTCTCACTTTCCCAGGGAGGATACTTCTTTCCAAGAATAGGGACTTTTACCTGTTTATGTCAAGACATTACGTTTCATTTATTTATTTATTTACTTATTTTTATTTTTTATCTTTTATTTGTTATAGGGTCTCACTACGCAGCTTGGACTGGTAGTGATCCTCCTGTCTCAGCCTCCCTAGTGCTGGGATTATAGGCATGTACCACCATGCCTGATTCCTAAACTCTATTTATTTAAAGAATTATTCACTAAGAATATATGATATGCCAGGCATGGTGGAGCACACATGTAATCCAGGTACTTGGGAGGTTGAGGCAGGAGGACTGCTATGCGTTAGAGGCCAGCCTGGGCTACATAGGGGAACCCTGTCTGAAAAACACCCCCTCCCAAAAGAGTGTCTATGAAGACCCCGAGATCAAGACAGCATCAGGACACAGTCCCCAGGGTAATCTCCAGGCAGTGAGCTCATTTCCATAGGTGAGACGTGCGTGCGGGCTGACAGCCAAGGGCCTGAGTCTGAGCCACGGCAGCTAATGCGAACACTAGCGGCGCTGTGCACATGTTCTGTGTCCTCCTGTAGCTCAGCTTATTTTTACACACGAAGGGCTCTGAGACTAATGGGGAGAAAATTAGTTTAAGCATTTAATTTTCCTCCTAAATTAGTTTTCCTTCAGACTTCTCTTAACCCACTTACTCCGCTTGGAGCCAGGGAGCCCCTGGAGGCGGGGTAAAGGTGGCTGAGACGAGCATCACCCATGAACTGGGGCCTGTGTCACAGGGGGCTTGAGGCCCTGCATTTTCAATGCATCAAAACATTAAACACACATGTTTCCTGACCCACAGTTTGGTCTGGACCTACAGATAAGTTCCGAAATACTTGGAAAGATCATAAAGAAAATTGGTGGACATTTTTTAGGTAACAGCAACTGGAAAAAGTGACTACTTAAATAAATTACGGTATACTATACCTAAATTTAAAAGAATGGGATCAGTAGAATAAGTACTTGCCTGGCAAGCGCAAGGGCCTGCGTTCAATCCCTAGTTCTGCCAAAATAAATAAATAAATTTTAAAAAAATAAAAGAATGGGAGATTTGTATGTGATGATTTGGAAAGACCAATGTGCTGCATTATTAAATCAAAAGAACAAAAGACATATATGCCATAAATATAATATTTAAAATGAATATATCGATAAAACGTACCCTCACCTCAAAACATCCGCCAGGAGAATAAGCACCCTGAGGAACAAAGAGAAATAATAAAGACTAAAGAAGGCCCGTGGTCACGCGGCATTATCCATCAGATATGGTTCAAGTTAGGTTTAATACCTATTTGGGAGATACAGGCTGGAAGTGCAGCAAGACTATGAAAACAATAAAGGAGAACTAGAAATGAAGAACATTTCAATGGAAACAAGAAACTCCAAGGATGGCTTAATTGGCAGAGGAGAGCTTGAAGTCAGATGTCAATGGATCAGCGGATCAGCGCCAGTGGGGAGAAAGCCGGGAAGAGACACTGACGTGAGAGGCGCCAGGCGGAACAGAGGCCTGGGAGCTATCTCCTGGGGTGGGGCAAGGAGGGGCCAACACCTGCGGGAACAGGGACAGAGCTCCTCTGACCCCACCCTGCAGGTCTCAGGAGGCCACAGCCACACAGCAGGAACGGAAAGCAAGCCAGATCCAGGCAGAGCAGTGAGCCGCAGAGGGCTGGGGTTGGGAGGATGGAGGCGCAGGGGGCTGCACCTCAGCCACAGGGACGGGGGTGGGGTTTTGGCGGAGGGGGGTGGCCGCAGGAGCTGAGGATTCTGCGCCTCACGGTTTGTCTATTTCAAGTGATGTGTAGGAGCGTGGGGCAGCTCAGTGGCACAGCACAAGTGCCAGGTACGGGGGACCCCGGAGCAACCCCGGGCATCACATTCATGTGTGCACACACAGGCACTGTTTTAAGGATTTGTTTTTGTTTTTTTGCCTGGCTCAGAGTGCCTTAAGGGCAGGTCTGCTAAGGCAGGTGGAGGAGGGGTTTGAACCAAGGTATCCTGTGCCTGACTGCATTGCATGAGCAGGCGCTTAAACAACTGAGCTAACCAGCAGGCCCCCTTCCACTGTTTTAAAAGGGCCAAAATGAGTATATTTTTAGAGAAATAGATAAACTTTCAATAGAAGAAACAAAAGACATTCTAAAGCATACATGAAAAAAAAGAGGAAAATGACTTCAGAAGTGGAGGTCAGAGACGCAGATCTGGAGGGTGGGCGAAGGCACTGGAAAACACAGCTCTGCCCACGCGCCCAGCGATGCTCCTGTGGGAGCGCATGCGGCCTGATGCAGCCGGCCTCTCCTGAGGAGAAAGAAAGATGGGGTGCTCTCGATAGACTTAAAGACCTCGAAGCTAACAGGGCAACTGGCCTGGCCAAGAGCAGAGACTGCTGGGCCAACAAGCTCCGGGACCAGGCCCTGTGTGTGCCCACACAGGTCACGGGTCAGGGGGCGGGGCACTCAGCTAGGAGAGGCTACACGTGCCACTGGCAGTAGTGCGACATGCACAGCAACAGTGCGGAGGAAGAGGCCACCTAGTGTCCTAAATCACCACATTGAGTGTCCATCAATCAGAAGACAAAGCCAGGGCCGGCGAGATAGCTCAGTGGACTAAGGGCCTGCTTAGGCAAGCACAGGGATCGGGGTTCAATCCCTGGCACCACAGGCCATGCTGGTTCTGCCCCAGGGCATCCAGAGCCAGCCACCAAGACTGGGCATGGTGGCATATGCCTGTAATCCCAGTGCTGGGGAAGCTGAAAACAGGAGGAGCACTACAATTCCGAGCTGCGTAGCCAGACCTTGTACCCAGTACATTAAAAAAAGAAAAAAAAGACACACCAAGAACTAAGAAAAAATATTTTCATATAGCTAAAAGGGGATTTGTGTCTAGGATTTTTAAGGAACTCCTACCAATCAACAGAACAACCCACAACAGTGAAGGACCTGCCACACAGATAGTGTCATGAGGAGAGGCACAGAGATCCAGGGATACATTAAAAAATTCTGAACTTCCCAAAGTATTCTGTACCTTTCAATTCAAGTGTAACTTATAAAGTGAGGGACAAAATCTAAATATCCAGAAAGGATTGGTGTTCACACGAAGCTGGCCAGGTGCGTGCCCTCTGACGACAGCCGCCCTGCCCTGACATGCTGCCTTCTGCTCACAGTGGCAGGCACCCAGCATGACAGGAAGCACCTCAGGCACTGCCCAGTGAATCTCAAGAAACAGGGCAACCACAGCGAGACAGCGCAGTGTGATCTGCTCAAGGAAGGTTCACACCCGGGAGAACCACACAGTATGTATTGTTACAAATTTTTACAGAAGTGACCAACTTGTAAAGGAGAGTAAAAAAATAACGTGAAATTCAGGACTAAGTGTTAGCTGATGGGGATGGTGAGTGTAGGAGGAGGGACCCTGGGTGCCCTAAAATAATATGACATCTACTTCCTAATTGAGGAGGGGACGTGGCACTTTACTCCTTAAAGTGTACAATATCTTAAGCACTCTTTAACATCTACTGAAGAGCATATCCCTTACTTTTCTGTTATGAGGAAACAGACCACAGGCCGAGAGGCCCAGAATTTACCAGTGGGTAAACACGGCGGTTCTCTATCCGCCAAGGCACTGTGTGCATTTATCGGAGGGACCCACGAAGGCAGGCTTCAGCCAAGCACAGAAGCAGCGGGACCTATGACAAGCAGGACCTCCCATGAGAGCTAGAAAAATCTGTGAGGTAAAAAAAATAAAGTGTTGGAATAAAAAAGTATTAAAGACACACTGCCATGACCTCCATTGCTTGGCCCACACTTATCTCATCCTTCTCGCCACGTTCTGAAGCAGCTCTGGAGTGTTCTTTTGCAGAGGTCCTTGCTGGAGGTGCTGTCCTGGCTGCCTCACTATCCTGAGTCAATTTAAAATATTTCCCTTCATTCTGATGTGGGAAGAGCCGAAGTCACATGGTGCCATAGCTGGTGATTGAGGTGGGTGAGGACACCGGGTCACGTTGCTATGAGCTGCCTTTCTGTTGGATGCCTTTATCTGGACGGCCTTCACCAGATTTTTGATCACACCTTACAGAGACGCTCAAGAAAGGGCATTGTAGAAGTGTGTCAGAAAGTGGCAAGGACGGTGGGAGGAGAGTACGTGAGCTGAGAGGGCTCTGAGGGCTGATGAACGGCCACGTGCCTTTTACTGCAGTGAAAATTGTTTTGTCTTTTTGAGACAAGTTTTCACTATGTAGTTCAGGATGGCCTCAAACTTGTAGTGATCCTCCTGTAACCTCCAGAGTGCTGGTTATAGGCCTGCACCACCACATCTGGCTAATATATATATATTTTTTTTCTTATTCAGCAGAACTGGGGATTGAATTCAGGCCCTTGCACTTGCCAGGGAAGCACTTATTCCACTGAGCCA
>NDGM011133367.1:0-10573 GCA_002564305.1 Octomys mimax | reverse complement strand
TTTGAAACTGTCTAATTGCTATTTGTTTATCAATAAAATTCTGAAAAAAAAAAAAAAAAGAATGCCTGCCTGCTGCAGCACTGATGAGAAAGGTATTGTCACTTTGAACTGAGGTGCTGGAACATGTAGAGCATTTCACCTGTAAACAGTCTTCAGAGAAGTTGTGAAATGTCCTGCAAAGCAGCAGCAGCCAGCTCTGCAGTCCTGGACCCGGATTAGTAATCACCTGCTGGTTGGTTGAGGTCTGTGTTGGAAGCCGCCCCACCCATGCTGCTCTTGTGGAACATCCTTCCATGGTCATGTCTCAAATTTCATCTTTAGGAGCAGAATGGAGTAAAGGCTTTCTATCTCAGGGTTCATTTTTTTCTAAAGAATGAAATTTGTTCCATATCTCATTCTGTTTTTTACTTAAAACATTTTTAAAAATTTCTTGTATATTTAAAGTTTATAGTATAATGATTTGACTTTTACCTTTCTCTAGCATCAGCAGACATTTTTGAATCAACTGAGGGAAATTACTGGGATTAATGACACCCAGATACTGCAGCAAGCCTTGAAGGTATGCCCCTTATTATATGATATAGTTTGTGGTGTACCTTCATCTCTGTGTGTACTGTATTTGAAAGTTGAGTTGTTTATATCTATCATATAGTAGTATAGGCATAGATGAATGGACTTCTATCAGTTGGAAACTTCCTTTAATGTGCTACAGTTGGAAGCATGCCATCTTTCATCAGTGCAGTCTTCCACGATAACTAGAAAAGTACTTCTTTCTCTAAGGCATGCTTTTCTTGCAAAATTGTGGAATGTGAATCTTAATGCTAATGGATGCTGTTACTCAGAAGCTATGACTTTAGATTTTAAAATGAAGTTAAAGCTGACATGGTTAAAGGAGGAGGAGGAGGAGAAGAAGGGAAATGTAGAAAAACTTGAGGGCTATAAACTTAAATGCTTTTCTTCCCAAAAAGAAGAAATAAAAAGTTTTTCCACACAAGTAATTACAGCTTAAGAATGTTCAACTTCAAAACTTAATGGTATGCGTAATAAGTATACTTGCATTTTAAATACACTTGCATTTCCACACACTTCCCAAGATGAGTCAGATGACATGGGTGATTCACAGTCAAAAAGATCAAATGTATGAATAATGTTCAACAGAGAATAAACTTATTTGTATATTGCTATTAAAGAATTAAAGCTTTATAGCATTTTTTCATTATCGTCTTATGTGTAGCTTTAATCTTCTGAAGCTTAATCTGAGAGATAAAGTTTATTATGTAATTCCTGATTCTGATCCAAAGGTTCTTTGTAGATTATCTTGTAGATGACTATAATCAGAATACTCATAGTGATAATACTTTGTATTTATAAAGTAGCTAATAATACTGAGGACTTATGTGGGCTAACTCATCATCATAGCTCTGTCAGATAAATATTTTTAACTCCCCTTTTGAAAATTTTGGAAACAGAGTTTATTTTATCCCAAGATCACTCAGCCAGTGTGTATTATAGCAGACCCAGGGATCGAACCCTGGCTAATCCGCTGAGCTATTTGTCCAGTACAGCTTGGAGTAGAAGCCTGAGCAGCCGGCCCACGTGCTGCACCAACTTTCTGTCTCCTCCTCCTACTAGAAGTTTTGTTCTACCTTATTTCCCTGTAAGGAAGATGATAAAGTGGTACTGTCTAGGGTATTTTTGCAATAATTATAAAGCCACTGGAGAGGAAACATAAGTATTGCTGCTCAGTGTTTATAATGATGACATTTTGATGATTGCTAGCCCTTGAGTGTCTATTTTCAGAAAGTACATGTTCCAGTATATCACAAAATAATGAGGCTGTAGTCCATCACTTTGCCAGGGTATCAGAAAAACTTTTTTTTTTTTTTTAAACTTGAGAAGTATTGATCATATTAAATCATGTCCACATTTCCTTTAATTTGTGTGGGCATTGTTCTTTTTGTTTGTCCCAAACTTCTGTTTTGGTTGTGCTTGAGGGAAAGTGCTATACTTAAACCTTGTTACTCATTATAAATATGTTATCTGTAATAAGTTGATTCTCTTAAATGTTTAGAAAAGGTATTTACTTTTGGGAACCACATAGCCCTAATTAATTTCAGCATTTTTAATTTGAGAATTTATTTTTATTTAGCCTTACAAAGTAAATGACCTCCAAGGTGTGAATTTCTTACCAAATTTATTTTTTATTGTATGAAATAGCACATTTCTTGGCGCATAGTGAATGTGTAAGAAATATTCATTATTATTATAATTTATTTTGATTAGCTTACTTACCTAAAAATATTTTATATCCATTGTGTTAGCTTTCTGTGGCCAGGACAAAATACTTGAAGAAAGCATAAGGCTGCAATGGTTTATTGGTGGTGTTGGGGACTGAATCCAGCTATGTCTCCAGACCTTTCCTTACCCTTTAAGATCAGATCTCATGAAGTTATTAAATTCCCTACGCAAGACCCAGAATTGCTGTTCTTTTGTCTCAGCCTCAACAGTGCCAAAATCAAAGGCAGGAGCCACCACTCATGGCTACATTTGTTTCGGCTTATTGTTTGAGAGGTTTTAGTCTGTGGTAAACTGGCTCCATTGCTTTTAGGCCTATGGCAAGATAGAAGTATTGCAACTAAATCTTGAGATTGGAGGAAAAGCTGTTCACTTAGTGGTAGCTAGTAAGGAATGGGGTGGGGAGGAGACATGACCTCTTTGTTAGTTCTTTTAATTAGGTCCCACCTCTTAAATTTCCATCACTTCCCAGTGAAGGCATCAGATTACTAATTTGTCATAGGATAAGTCACATAAATGCAGTTAGAACCCAAGTGATTTACTCACCTTCCATATTATCTTTGGGGAGTATCTGTAGATCCAAACCATAACAACACATGTTTTGAGTATATCATGTAAGAGTCATATAATGATCATGAAGGTAACACTTTAAAGCAGTGGTGCTTTGCAAACTATACTTTTCACTGCCCTTTCCTCACTGATACTAGAATTAGAGTTTGGATAGGTTTGAGGAATCCATTCTTTTAGTTACTTAGGTGTCGTAGCTTGGGATTTTGTAAGGGGAACAATACAATATAGGACACATATTGTTAAGATTATTTATACTAGTCACCCAAACAGTAATGCAAAAGAGAATGCAAGAAATCTGTGCACACATTATATACCAAAGAATCCAGCTGAGGGCCGGGATCCCACAATAATCTCCTGCATGAATCCAGCTGAAGATTTAGAGCTTATCACAATGTCTCCCAAGAGTCCAAATGGAGGCCTAGAGCTCATGACAGTGTCTCATGCAGGCCTGTTTTATGGATCTATGCTAGGAAGGCCCAAAGGTCAGTGGTAGCAGCTAGAAAATGTATGACAGCTGGATGATGGGTCTGTGCCACTAGGCTGAGGGATCTGCATTGGAGTCAAGAAACTATAAAGTAAGAACCAGAACTCTCCACAAAAGTATCACAGCCATTCTTGGCAATAGTGAGATTCAGAGCTCCTCTGACGATGACAAAAGCTGAGTTCCCATCAGGAAAGTCAACAAAGTGAGCTTCTCTGAGAGACTGAGCCATGCACCATCTTCTCCTCCAGAACAGGAAGCGATGCTCAAAGAGAGGACCAGAGCTCCCCCAAAATGAACCGTAGCCATTCTCAGCGATGAGGTCCTGAGCTCTTCCGATGAGAACAACCCTGTTCACCAGGAAAGCCAGCATGACAAGGTCACCCGGCAGAATAGCCCAAGAGAACCAGAAGCTTCCAAGAGCTCCCCAATAGCTTCCAAACAGCTTCCCTAACAGGTTCTCCTCTTTTCCAGTTCTGCTTCTTATGCTGCTGGCAGCAAACCTCAGGTGGGCCTCCCACACCCAGCATCATGCTAGTTCAGTTCAGCTGGGTGTTACAAGTTGACCATCAGTTAGTTGTGACTCCACCACATTAGGCTTTAGTCTTTGAATTGTCCTGATCGTCTATCAGGTTCCACATTCAGTGGTGTGTAATAATGTACTCTCTGATTATGTTCTTTTTCTCTAGTTGTCCATTCTTAACACACAACCAAAATAAAGCTTTTAAAATGCAAACCATACCATGGCATTCCTGTTCAAAACCCTTTACTGCCCTCCTTTCATACCTGGGTGTGTGCTGAATTTATTAGGACCTGTCATATCCTGGCCTTTTATTGTAAAGGAAGTTATTATTAATATCTGGATTTCTCCTGTTGATTCAGTTGTCTTAGAGCTACTATTATATTTTATTTATTATTAATCATGTAAACAATGTAAATTTACAACTGGGCAAGTATCATTATTTTCCTACTTTAAGAATCCTTAGTTAACTCTAGTGTTATTTCTTTTTAATGAATGTCTGAATACTTTTTTTCAGCTCTACTTTTAATGAGATCTAAATGAAAGGTTTTTTAATACATTGTAGGATTGTCTTTTTTGGTAGTATTCAGTACAATATTGTCCAGGTGCTCTCTGTATTTCCATTCTGTCAGAAGCCTCAATAGTTTCTGCTGTTTTCTTCCTACTAGTCCTTGACATTTTGTTTAATTTTTCATCAGATATGCATTCACACCCATAGTATAGGTACTAACTTTTATTATCGTTGTTTGAAGTAGTATATTAAATACTTTTTACTCTTAATAAGTCAAGTTGTAGAAAATTTTTAGTTCATTCACTGAAAAGTATGTATGTGATTGCTAACTGGATAGAAAACTAAAAAATTGAGGTAATTGAATTTTACATTAATTAGTAGCTTCAAATAATAAAAGAATTACTATTAAAATATATTTTGTATGTGATAAATTCATATTCTCCTATTAGTCATATATAGAATAACTTCAAATGTAAATAGTTTTGTTATAAATTATTGGCTATTATGAAGAAAATTGAGTAAGTTTTGTGAAAATGTATAAATTATTTGAAAACATTGGCTGTTTGTGCCTTGATATTTGAAGGACAGTAATGGAAACTTGGAATTAGCAGTGGCTTTCCTCACTGCAAAGAATGCCAAGAGCCCTCAACAGGAGGAGACAACTTACTACCAAACAGCGCTTCCTGGCAATGATAGATACATCAGTGTGGGGAGCCAAGCAGATACGAGTAAGTTTTCTTCTTCTTTTTTTTCTTAATATTTTAATAGAAATGTACTGAAAATTTTTATTGATAATGTTTTAATTTTGCTTAAGCAAAGATGGGAAACAACAACAAAATTAAATTTAGCTTTCCTTTTAAAATGGTAGAAATAGCATAATATTTTTGTTAGCCACAGTATTGTTTTAATTCCAAATTCAAGGTAAGAGATTTTTCTTAAGTTATATATCCTGTGATGAGCATTTCATGTAGCATTCATTACTTTGAAGTGCAGAGTAACAGGTATCATATTTATAAGAAGTGTTTGGAATTTTAAGTGGGTGCTCTCATTTGTTTTATTGCTTTTAAGTGTTGTTAGAGGCCTCTTTTTTTCTTTTCTTTTTTTTTTTGCGGAACCGGGGATTGAACTCAAGCCCTTGCGCTTGCCAGGGAAGCGCTTATTCCACTGAGCCATCTCCCCGGCCCTCTTTTTTTTTTAAAGGTAAAATACTGTTTCCATTACTGATGGGTTTACCTTTTAGTGAAATTTCCATTTTCTTCACCCCTCTCTCAAAGTTTTGGGTATAAGGATTATTACTGTGTAACAAAATTTGTGTTTTTGGGAAAGATATTTAGAAATATACAGACACACACACAAATATATATGGACGATCTTATGTGGCACTGTAGGTTCTCTTCATAATGTGTATGCTCTGCACTTACATATAGCACTCAGTTTTTAATAATGTACTCAGTTAACTTCCATATTTCATCATAGTTTGAGTAACTATACTGTTGGCCTAAGGGTGTAGCTCAGTGATAACACCTGTTTTGCCAAAGTTAGGCCCTGGGTTCATGTTTACCTCCCCCTCAAGAAAAGATACCATATAAGCATTATGAACTTGAGTAGTTTGATTATTAACATGTATTCAAGAAGAACTTCTGATATTATTTATAGACATTGTCATAGTTGAAAATCTAAAAAAGCCCCATTTATTTCTAGCTCAGAGAATTGAGAACATATCTCATAGATACTAGGTGAAAGAAGTTTTTCATATATGAGACAGCCTCACTGTGACTCGGCCCCATCTATTTCTCCAGCTTCATTTTCTGTTGTTTGCTCTTTCATTCTGCACTATACTAATAACTTACTTGATTTCTTGTACACTTGCTGGTCTGCCAGGAATCCTGTCTAACCCTTTTTTTCTTAGAATAACTTATTCTCGTCTTAGGAGAGTTAGTTTAGGTTTTGCCTCCTTGCTTTTCCTGGTCTCTTGTTTGGACCAAATGCTTTGCTAGACTGTGCATCTAAGAAGTACTATTATTTTGAAGTTATTTGCTTAAACATTGTTGATGCTCAAAAAATACTTGTTGAATTTGCTTTTGGTAATATGTGTAGAAATTCTCTTTGAAGACAAAAGGATGAGGTTGAAATGTTTTTTGGAAGAAGTTGGTAAAACAAATTAGGATTTGGTATTTAAGAATAATATCTCATTTCTTTCAAGGTTTTAAGGCTTGGAGTTGGAAAAAGAAACAGGTAGTAAAATGAAAGGATCATTTGTTTGAAAACAACTAGTTAGAGCGAATAAACAGTTTAACACAGTCTGTGTTCTAGTGGAGAAAAATATTTTAAAGTGTAGTTTTCAATTCAGTATACTTTGTGATATGAAAATGGCATAATCTGTGGCAAAGGGGAATATTAGAATTATAGGACTCTTATAAGCAAAAAGAGGGTGTCTTATTTGTTGTATGAAAGAGAAAATACTGCTTAAGTCAAGTGTTAATACCATCCAGACTTCTGTGGTGGAATAGTGAAAACATTATGGAAGGAAAAAATTAATTTGAATAGATATCCTTAGGGAGAAACAACTCAGTGTCAGAAGGAATGTGTTGCATTTGCTCATCATTAAACTTTTTTTTTCTTTGTTTATCTCATGAGAAGTATTCACTGGTTTTATTTTACACTTGAAATAAAAGATTGAGAATGAGTTTTTGGTTCTGTCATGGTGCTGGTCATATTGAGTAAATTGCTTGCTGTTGTGCTTTCTTTACTTACAAAGTATTATTTTTCTTACTAGGATGCTTGCTAAGATAGTGTCCATGAAATTGATTGAGGAGCAAGCCAGTAGCCATTTAATGTAATTATAGTTACAAACCAAACCAGAAGAAAAATTGCTGATAGAGTAACTATTTCTCTTTTTATACATTTGTACCATGTTTTATAAAGATCTGGGAAGTGTTGTTCTTTAATGAAGTAAGTCTTAATTGACTAAATTAAGACTTTAAGGCTAAATTTCATAGTATTTTATATCGTGTTGAATGATTAAAATTTTTTTCTTTGTGGGGTTGGGGATTGAACTCAGGACCCTGTGCTTGCCAGGCAAGTGCTTATTCTACTGAGCTATCTCACCTGCCCCTGACTTAAAATTGATGTAAAGAGATGGCATGGATTCAGATATTTTAAAAATACTTTTTGTAATTGTGTATTTGTTATAGAGAAGTGAAGTTCTTTATTTTTTTAATTTTTAACTCTTGGAAGAACTAGTTAAGACTTACATTTGGATTGGAAAGACAGAAAATGAATCTATATTTAAGTGCAGGCCTTTGCTGAAAAACGGTGGTGAATGAACCTGTGGAAAAGGAATGAGGAGACTGTGAGGACGCTTACAAGCAGTTGTTCATTGCATTGTCCTGCAGGTGATGAATTATTTTTTTCCTGCATCCAAGCAACTGTTGAAAATCAACTTTTTAGGGCTGGCTAAATAGCCCAGTGGATTGAAGCGTTGGTTTAAGTTTAGGCAGAGGCTTCAGCTAGGAGTTCCATCCCGGACCTGGAGTGCCGCCCCCCCCCCCCATAGCCATTGAGACTGGGCGTGGTGGCAAGCACCTGTAATCTCAGCACTTGGGAGGCTGTAAACAGGAGGATCACTAGGAGTCCCATCTATGAAATGAGACCCTGTAGACCCTGTCTGGAAAAAAAAAAAAAAAAATCAACTTCCTTAACATTTTTTTCAGTGTTACATAGTAATGATACTTTAATTCTTTCAAACATGATATATGTTTATTGTTTACTTTTAACTCTTGAAAGAATTAGTTAAGACTTACATTTGGATTGGAAAGACAAAAAATGAATTGGTTTTTGTTTCTTAATTATAAAATTTCTTACAACTAAAACTTAAAAATGAATGAAGTCATGATTACTTTAGGCATGCCATTTGTGTAGCTGCGATAAAATAGCTATAGTTTTAAATGAAAAAATAATACTAAACATGTGTACTGTTTTGTATTTTTTATTCTTGCATTTCTCAGGGTTGAACCTAGACCTTCACACTGAGTTGCACCCACAGCCCTTTAAATTTTTAAAATTTTGAGACAGATTGTTATCAAGTTGTTTTAGGCTGGCTTTTGGCTTAAGATAGTCTGCTGCAGCCTCCCAAAAGCTTGATCTGTGTTGATATAACATACAAAATAGCTACTAACAATTGACTGTCTTTTAGAAGGAATATAATTTTTTTTGATGACTAGAAATAGTTTAATTATATTTCCTAGAAGTCATTATCTGGTACTTGTTGGGGAATTTTTACATGTACATATCCTGATATATCAAAGGCACTTACAAATTGTCAGTGGACTTGAAGAGTACATTTTTAAAACTGGAAAAGTAATTACATTTTCAGTGGTAACTGAAATAATCACATGCTTTTTAGTCACCTTTCATTCTTGATAGAGATTTTATAGGATTGTGCTTTGCATAATAGGGAATTTAGAAGTAATGTATCTAATATCTTTACATTCTTTTGGTGATATCGTATATTACCATACTGTGTTCAGTTTGAGCAGAAGGCCAAAATCATTTGTAATAAAGTTAGTAAAAATTCTAAGCAATAACTGTTGTTATTGTTTGGCTCTCCAATTCAGATTAGATAATGTTAATGCTGATGGTAAAATGAAAGCCTTCTCTTTCCAGCTTACATTGGGAAAATGGATTGAAGTTTTTTAGTCAGAAACACTAATGAAAATTGGGTAGGAGCCGGGGAAATAGTAGGAGCCGGGGAAATGGCTCAGTAGAATAAGGGCTTCTCTGGCAAGCACAAGGGTCTGAGTTCAATCCCCNAAAAAAAAAAAAAATTGGGTTAGTGAAAGGTAGTTATGATCATAGATGTACTTAATAGAGAAAAAATTATTAAGTTTTTTGTCTTGGCAAACTGTCATAGGCATGGCAGCACAAAGCTTTTGCCCAATTTGAAAT
This sequence comes from Octomys mimax, assembly GCA_002564305.1. Classification (NCBI taxonomy): domain Eukaryota; kingdom Metazoa; phylum Chordata; class Mammalia; order Rodentia; family Octodontidae; genus Octomys; species Octomys mimax. Next base: position 1,249 of record NDGM011133367.1, on the reverse strand, counting down.
TTAATAGTAATACCTTTTATTTCATGATCATTAAATTGTTTTGAACTTTTTTAAAACAGGAAAAAAACAGTATATGTCCACCAGAACAAGATGTGCTACAATTGAGCAATCAAAGTATGGATCAAAAGATAAGAGGGATTTGGGTAGGTAATGTTGAAACAGAAAGTAAAGACACACTTAAGTTTTAGTGGAGCTTTTATGTCTAAGTGCTAAGTGGTAAACCCTTCAAAAAATTAAAGTTATACAGCATTTTCCCTGCAATAATTTGAATTATTGGGAAAGTTGTATTTAAAGTGAGAAAACCTGAGGTTCTGTTTTAGAATTCTGGTTATAATTATATTGCTTGGCCAGATAAAGACTGATTTAATGCAGTGCATGATAAACCCATTTCATTCTAGTGTTTGTACCTTTACTGAGGATAAATTAGTTACTAATTAATAAGCAGCTAAAGATTATATTAATTGAATATTGGTATTTTTTCCATTCACAAACTGTTAAATAAGTAAATTCAGATAGAAAAAAAGAACACGTAAGTTAAATGTCTTTCTTTAGATATACTCATGCCTCACAGTGTTTTGATGATCCACTAGCAGTCAAGGCTAAACCTCAGAATGAAATGCTACATGACCTTAACGTTGCTAATAATAGGTTAGATGTGATTAAGTGGTCCAGACTAATTAAATACATTCTGTTAGTTGTGAACTATATAGTATGACATACAACTGTCTGAATGGTTTTTTCCCTTTTTTTGGCGGAACTGGGGATTGAACTCAGGCCCTTGTGCTTGCCAAGGAAGCGCTTGTTCTACTGAGCCATCTTCTTGGCCCTCTTCCTTTTGATTTGAAACAGGGTTTCGTAAGGTGAATAGTGAGAGCATAACCTGATTGAAGGTGAGAGAGTGAGGTTAAGATTCATAGTATTCTTACTTCCAGTCTGTTGAACATCCCTTTATTCATATGTACCTTCTTAAGGATATCCTCACCTTCTTATATCTCAGGTTTGTTCTCTTATTTTTAATCTTTTTAAACAGCCATTCAGTTTGCAGTTCTGTTAATATTTGTATGCACACTTTTAAAAAATTGTTCCTTGCTATGACACATATTCTTATTATAACTCTCCTCAAATCCTTGTTCAGCACTCTTCAACTGTCCAAAGTGGTTTCTGCTCATGTCATTTTACTGCCTAGAAATCTTTGCTGGGGTAAATATAGTAAATATACTTTTTTTTTTTCTTTTCTTTTTTTTTTTTT
>NDGM011133351.1:0-15874 GCA_002564305.1 Octomys mimax | reverse complement strand
GAGAGCAGAGGGAAAAGCAAGGGGGGGGGAGCGGGAATTTATCATGAGGTCCTATTTATAGAATCACAAACTCTAACAATAACCCATCTTCAGGGAAAAGGAGGCTTTGAAATTGCATCTGAAATGGTCCCCCTTATATCTAAATAACTCTCACTCTTGCACCCCATCTTCCCATGCACTCTGTATTGAGGATTACAGTTTGGCTCACAAAACCTGTAGAGCGGAATGGCACCCCAACTCTGATCTCCCTTTAAATTATTTTCCATTTAGTGTAGATCCTATAGTATGGCATAAAACTTTATTGAATAGCTCATTTGAGCAGAGAATACTTTTGAAAGAATATTAGTAAACTCTTTCAATGGAGTCAAAACACCAACATGGAAAATTCAAGTTTTGAAGAGAGCCATTAAGTGTGATTAAACCTTTAAAAAGGAGAGAACAACGCCCGCAGAACTCTATTTAGCCATTTCATATCTTTAATTGTCCAAAGATTTACTCTAAAAGCACCAACATGAAAGGGTGCTGAGTGCTGCAGGATTTAGAGAGGGGCACGAGCAAATGGAGCGCAGCCCAGAAGTAGGGACCACAAAAGCGGCGGGGACCTGCTTCCTTCCACAATGCGTATCGGGAAAGGGAAAGAAAAAGGCAGCAATTCTTGACTCAGCTTTGAGGAGGACAATAGCCCTGATTAGGGTTCTGGTGTGGGAATACGTGGAAGTAGCCGGAGCATGCACCAGTGCTGGCGATTAGGATGAGAATGGGGAGGGAAGGAGCTGAGACCAGGGAGACGCGGGCCTGGGCGGACAAGGCCTGGGAAGGGGGCTGCAAGATGGTGTTAGACGTTAAAAGTCACTTTGAGAGCTAACTGTCCTCATACGTTTCCTAAGCTTAAGCCTCTGAGATCTTGATTCACTACCTATGGGAGAGGACTCGGGAGTCTGCATTTAAAGAACTCTTCCAAAGCAGTAGTACTGCTGGTGGCCCTGGGACTGGCATAGGGGATGTCTTGGGGCACAAGGACAAAGCTCAGAGCAGAAAAAGAGATAAAGCCACTCCCAACAGCGGCATCCACAGTTGCGCTTTTCTACCCTCCCATCGCTCCCTGAGACGCAGGTGCGGCTGAGGAAGGAGGCTGGCTGCGGATTCCACGAGGGAGGAGCGGCGCGCGGGGATGCTTTTTGGAAAAATAGAGATGACAGTAAAAGAAAAAGGATGACAAGGAGGGAGAGAGAAAGACACAGACGTGATAACACTGTCTACAGCACAATCACAAGCTGGATATTTTTTAAGTTGTCCCAAAATGAAAGTGAATAAAGTTATTTGATAGTATGACACTTTGATATGTGTTTATATTTTTAGAAATGAACAGTCATGTCTGTGGCCAGGCATTGGCAAAGCAGATACAGAGACACATACAAATAGAACAGAAATGCATCAGGGTGTGCAATTCTAAGCTGCGAAGGGGGCCATGGCTTCCAGCAGTGCCCTGCAGTCTTCCGTGTGGGCCTGGAAGTCCAGCTCTAGGAAGTGGGGGTCACCGAGTCAGGAGGCCACAAGCTCCTGCTCTGGGTGAGGCTGGATCTGAACACAGAAGTACACTAAAATATGGCTCAAGAAAAACAACATGCCTGGATCTGTTAATCAGAGCAAGTACTTCGAAGGCAACAGTACAGAATATAAGAAGCACTGTTAATTTCCTATCATCTTGCTTTGAAATTCTGTACTGTTTTCCTCCTTTTAAAATAAAAGTTCATTCTAATATTTTTTTTCTAAAAAAATCTTGATTTTGAATAGGGCATGGGGGTGCACCTCTATAACCCCAGCAGTCAGCAAGCTGAGGCAGGAGGATCACCTCGAGTGTGAGGGCAGCCTAGACTGCACAGTGAGCTCAAGGCCGCCCTGGAATGCATAGTTAGAGAGACCCCATTCTAAACAACAAGCTGAAGCAATCCTGTTTCCGACCATTTCCTTCACAGTACAGATAAGAACACTGAGAAGCACTGTGCTGCCACACTCAGTCATGGGAGAACTTGTGGCGATGGGAATCGGAACAAGGGGCCCCTTGGACTGGTCTCACTGAACCCTTCAACCTAAGCAGCCAGCGACCCCTTTTCATGCTTGCCAAGTGCGTGTACCACACAAGATGTTGGTTGTGTGTGGCCAAAACATTTCGGGGTCGTGGTTTGAGCACTGGCATCTCTAGTGGGTGATGTCTCAGATTGTCACTGTGGCTTCTTCAGATGTAGGTGTGGCCCAGTGAAATGGAGATCTTTCGAAGGCTGTTCCCCACTACAGACTCCAGCCCCTTTCCTTCGGCCTGGGAGGATTCCCTTTGCTGTCCATGGAGGTGATGGAAGCCCCTTGAGTTGATTCAGAGGCTAGGTAGGGGTGACAAATTAAGTCTGGGCGACATCAGATCCCAAGCTCTTTGTACTTCATTGCTTCACCCACCCAATACCAGGGTGTTTGTAGCTCTTCACTCACTTTTTTTGAAGGAACAGACTCACTTCCTTTATGTGGTGCCGACTCCGACCTATGTGCCATCATTAGCAGGGGAGCCGGCAAAGAAAAAAAAAATCAAGAGAAAAAGTTTTCAGCTAAAAATCATTTAAATTCACACATCCAGGATGCGCATCTGAGGGCTGTGGTGGGCGGTTCCTGTGAGAACTGAGTTATAAGCAACAGATCCCAGGGGAGCAGCGTGTCACCTTGGGTAGACTGCTCTGGGCTTCCCCATTAGTTCCTTGATGTAGCCTGCTGGGTCTGGTTGAGGACAGTGTGAGCCACCGATGGAGGAGAGGGTTCCGACGTGCTTCCCTCCCCTCCCAGGTCTGAGGGCAGGGGCTGGGAGGAGCAGAGGGGTCGGTTGTGCTGGGTTCCCACTCTTCTTATCCCTCTTTTCTTTCACCTTTTGTACAGATGGTGGACAACAGAAAGTCTAGAAAGTGGATAAAGAATACTTATAATCTTGATTGCCTAACACATCTATTTTCACGTTGCAAATTCTCCTGCCATTCTTTGTCTTTTTAAATTTGATTTTGTTTCATTATGTATTTAGGACAGGGCCCACAGGGTCCCACTACACACGTTGGACTTGTAGTGATTCCCCTGTTTTCAGCCTCCCAAGTGCTGGGATTACAGGTGTGTGCCACCACACCCAGTCCCAGTCACCTCTCAGAGTGGGGCCAGGCATGGGGCCAGCACGGCACACCAGGGATCGAACCCTGGTCCCTGTATCTGCCTAAGGAGGAGTTTTAGTCCTCTGAGCTATCTGGCCAGCCCTCATTCTTTGTCTTTTGCATGAGCCATCTTTCTGTTGCTAGGAACAAATGAAAGATGTCCACCAATTAAAGGGAAAAGATGCTTGTTTTGGCTCACGGTTTCCGAGGTGGCGGTCCATGGCAGACTGGCTCCAAGGCAGGAGCGTCATGGCTGAAGGATGCATGGAGGAGCTTCTTGCCCTATGCAGCCAGGAAGCAGAGAAAAATGGAAAATGCAGCACAGGAGAGGGTCAGGGGCCAGTCCCCGGGGTCCCGCCTCCATGACCACCCAGATACATCAAAGCAGGCTTTGCTAATGTAGACCACTCTCAAGGCTGCCAAACTGACAGTCAGGATGAGCCATCCCACCTGCTTCGCTGCAGCCCAGATATGCACGTGGTTTGTATCCCACTCCTGCACTTCCCTCTGCAGCAGAAACTACCCAGGATGTGTGTGGTCACTGTTGCTTTTTTTCCTTTCTATTGTTTTCCCTCAACTACTTTCCTCTACTCTGTAGTCCTGTTCATCTTTCTTTGTCCCTTACTTCCCCTCTCTCTTCTGGTTTTTCCTTCCCTTCACTGAATCTGAGATGTCCCCCACTTGCTGGGATTTCCAGGAATAAGGATGTGGCTGCGTTGTACCTGTTTTGTTTTGTAGAATGCATGGGTGAAGTTTCCCGGGGAAGTCTCTGGTTGTGGGTCAGAGTCATGCCACATGGTTGTTGAAGTGAGCTGAGGCCAGCGAGTGGAAGGAGGGATTGGGTGGTTGTTACAATTGATCAAAACCCAGAACAAAGAAAGGGGTGCTAGATCAGCTTAGTAATTGTGGGGTTGGGGTAAAAAGTGAGGTTGTGAATTTCCAAGAAATTGAAGTGGAGTGTTTCACCACCTATCAATAATCAAATCATAATGACAATATTCTTTCCGATAGATCCAAGCCATGCCTCTGGAAGAGAGTAAAATATTTGGTGCGGTTTTCCACTCTATGCCCTGAACTTACTTCGGAGTTATTCTAATAACCCTCCATAAAGATCATCTCATTTTAAGAAATATGTATAGACTCCCAGGAACTGCAGCTTATATTCACATAGTCTTTTTTAAATTTACAAAGCACCTTTGTATACCTTCTACTCAGCAAGGCAAAGAAAATGTTCGAGATAGACTGTTAGGAAGCTGACATTTGACAATAATGAGATTAGCTGAAGTTTACATTATGAAGCTTCCACAGGAGCAATTAATATAAACACTCTGCAATGATAAGCATTTTAAGAGGGGCCAAGTATGCAACTGGAAAGCTAAGAAGCAGCGAAGGTATTGCTGGAGAGGGTGGCATAGACGAGCGTGAACATTCAAAGGATGGAAAGGAAAGCTAGCTAGGGGTCTTGCGGATGAGAAAACATACCCGCTCCCCACACTCTGATTAAAGTACATTGCAATTTACAGTACTTCTTTGTATTTTAATTTCCTTGGCAATTATTATATTAGAGTGACACTTCTATTGAATTATATGTTTCAATTACTGTTAAAAAAATCAAAGTCCTTAAGTTCAAGCAAATGATGAATGCAGCTTGTGGAGAGCTCTACCTCTGACATTCCAAGGATAGCATCGTTTATCTCCTTGGCACTCGGGAGCCCATTACCGATGCATGGGCAAGGAGGGAGCCCCCACCCACACAATGGCGTCCAATATTATCAAAGCACTTCTGGTGAATTCGACCATCTCCGCGCTGCGATATGGTAACCCCAGGTGACCGGCCGCCTTTCTTTGCACAGGACACAATGGCAAATGGAAATATTAACTCGTACAGTGTCATAAAGAATCCAACAGCATTATTCCCTGACCTCCAGAAAGATAATGTGTCATTTGCTGTACAAAAACAAAAGTTTTCAAAGCAGTTGGAAATATAATTGTACACACTTCAGGGGCTGAACCGCCTTTCTAAGGTTTGTTTGTTTGGCCCTTTGGAGTGAGACAATGGGAGAATCTCCAAGAGGTGGCTTTTCCTTCCTGTTGTCTCTCCCTTTGCCTGGCAGGAAGATAGAGTTGTTTCTCAGCCTGCATGGTGCTGGGCAGGGAGGAGGGTGGTCACACAGTCCTCCTGGATCACAAAACTGGCCACAGCCAGCAAGAAGGCTCTGCCCGGTGTCTGAACACCCTGGGGCAGGGCTCGGGGACATCTTCTTGATGGGTGGATATTTACTAGAAGTCAATAGCGCAGTGGGCTTTGGTTCAGCGCTAATGAGGCCAAGGTTATCCAAGGGCCAACTGGTTTCCTTCTGTTCCCTCTGCTATAAACTGCCTGCAGTCGGCGGTCAGGCCACTCACAGATGCAGCGAGGGGGGCTGGACCAGGCAGGAGGCTTCTCCCGCACAGATGGCTCCCCAGCTGTTTTTGCCGATGGGTAACTTTTGTTGCCACTGTTCAACTTCCCCTCCAAAGACTCTGTCCTCTGCAGCCTCTCCCCTTTCCTGCTCCTCAGAGGCAGTGCCTTGTCAGCAGGGCCTCTCTCCAGGCCTGCTCAGACAGCTCCTCGGGAGCAAGTGTCCTTCCCAGGGGTCCCAGAACCCTGGCAGTGAGGAACAGATGTGCAAGGGTCCCCGCAGCCTCTCCATGTGCCTCAGCTGAGCTGTGCTTGCAATGCCCCCGGGTGTCTTCGAGGTGACCCTTCCCCACCGACCCATGAGTCCCTGGGCGTGGGTGCCCAGAGTCTTCTTATTTGTGTACTGAGCAGATTACCCTTACCCCTGCCAACTTGCAGAGTGGACGGGAGACCCGCACGAGGGCAGAGGGCAATGGATGACTGGGGAAGGTAAGGCATAATCATGGAGGGTCCCCACCACCCTTGCTCTGCCCTGGCCACCGTTATGGTCCATATGATTGTCCTCAGTGCCCCCGGTCCCTGGGAAATGTGCTGTTCCACATCACATCCCCGGCCTTGTGTCACAGGTCCCAATCACTCTCCCAGACCTGGCATGTCCTCAGTCCAGAGCGGCAGTGAGAGGAATGTCTGAATTCCTTCCTTGTCCCCTTGGTACTGTGAGTACCAAGTACACCCAGTTCACTTCTCTCCTCTTGAACTGATCCTGCCTACCAAAGGATCGGTCTGGGTTCTCCAGAGAAATGCAAATGAAGGAGACACTTATGTCAGAGGTGCACACTACATAGATGTGCACAGAATAAACATGTAAAGAATCAGACATGTAATACACACATGTGGCTTGATTTGGGCACTGGTCCATATGGTTGAGTGGCTGCCAAGTCCAAAATCTGGAGGGCAGACTGGCCGCTGAGTCAGGAATTACTGCTGAAATTCTCAGCTGTGATGTCTTTGTCTCCAGAAAATAAGTCTTTGCCCTTAAGAGCTTCCCCTGCTTAGAGGGGTCCACGCACACTACGGAAGGTAACCTCCTTTACTTAAGGGAGACCAAGTATAAATGTTAACCTCATTTTAAAGCACATACGCAGCAATAGCTAATGTTTAAATGGCTGGCACTACAGCCTAGCAGTCTCAATTACTTTTCTCTAGCTGCTGAGACAAAATACCCAATGCGAAACGTTAAAGAGAGAAAAGTTTCTGTAGCTCACAGTTTGTGGAGGTTTCAGGTCATACTCAGCTGGCTCCAAGGGAGAGTGGCATGGTGAGGTGCTCAAGGCTACAGAAGAGAGCGAGAGCCGTGAGAGCAGAGAGGGGGCGCTAGCTCTGTTCCTCCTTTATATTGTAAGCAGGCTTCTCAGGGCAGGTGCAGCACTCAAGCATCTCTGTGCTCTCCTCTTGCACAGGCTGAGGATGTTTACAAAGCAAGGACCCCGGCCCCCTGCTGAGTCACTTCGTTAAATTTCTAAACTTCTCAAGTTGATGCACTGAATCAACCATTACATCAAGAGCATAAACATCCTCCCTAGGACATGTCCCCTACATCCTAGCCTGTAGAATCACTGAGTTGCTAACCTTCTCAAGTTGACAAATGTATCAACCATTATTGAACTAGCTAAGCTGACATAGGAAACCTCCCGGTCTTCAGTGAATAGCTCCTGCAAACCTCTACTCCTCAGTGCTGCTCACGGGGTGCTCTCAAGAAGTGTGTGCTTTTCTCTACCTCCTCTCTGTGTATCCAGAAGCAAACATCTGGGCCTCCTGATTCCTCTCCTCCACGTTTCCAAGGACCCATGGATTGACATCAGCAGCTCATCTTCTAGAAGCAGTCCACTGTCTTGTCCTCAGCCTCCCATCATAAATACCATGATTAATGTCCTGTAACACTGTCCCCAGGAAATGGGCTATGGCATGGCTCTTCTCAATGAAGAAGTCTGACAGTTTAAGGCCAGACATCACCTGGAGAAGTCAGCCCAATTCTTATAGATTCAGCTGGGTGTGGATTCCACCCGGCTTCAGAATGCAAAGTGAAAAGTGACATGATTTCCTTACCCACAAATCCCTTTGGCCAGATCCTTCCAAAAGCCAGGCAATGAGGAGTTCCCAGAGCGGGTGTCTAATACTCTGTTCCTATAGTAAATAGGTGGGAAGAAGGGACAGATGCACAGAGAGTCAGCAGGGCAGTGCTCACACTTGGGGAATGGAAGCCTGAAGCTGTGCTGAGCTACCCACAGGCAGAGTTCATGGTCACTGGATGCTGAGCCCCCAAATCACAGGCAGTCACAACAAGTGCCCTGGAGCCCACAGGGGAATATTTCATGTGGGTGATTCCTGACAGTATTCTCTTTTATGCTTTGTTGGGGTGAAAATTTAAGTCAGCTTGCACTTTTTCAGAGCAGATTAGGTGATGACAAAAGAACCCTGTTCCAAAGTCAGTAGAAAGCTGGGAGCAGCAGAGGATTTGCGAGTGAACATCCATCTATCCCCTGGCCTTCAGGAGGCGGGACTGAGGCGGCCTGTAGGAGGAGAGAGAGACAGCGATGACAAACAGCAACAAAGATGGCAGGCCCAGGGGAGGGGAGGAGGACCTGGCCTGGGGACTGAAGGTCATCCAGGGTGGGTAGAGAGGCTCACTGAGGGGACACAGAGATTCCGACACAGTGAGGAAGAGAGCCCAGGGCTCGAGCCATGATGCACTCTCCTTTCCTAAGTGAAGCAGGATCATTCTAAGAGACAATATGCATCGTATAATTTCTACTAAATTAAACACATGTGCATATACGCTGGACATCACTGCAGACTCAGAATCCCAGCACTGCAGAAGGCTGAAACGGGAGGATGGTAAATTCTAGCCAGCTTGAGCAACTTAACCACCTAGCAAGACTCTATCTCAAAATAAAAAATGAAAAGAATTGGGGGTGTAGATCAGTACAAAGGCCCTGGATTCAATCCTTAGTACTGAAAAAAATATGCATTTGTGTGTACACAAAAACTATTTATAAATATAAATGTGCATATTTGCATTCATGTCAATACAAATTATGTATCTCAAGTAACACATGGCCTAATATTAACATGAGTTATCTCTGCCAGTGAGATTACAGGTGAATTTAATTTTCTCCTCTGATTTTCTAGACTCCCACATTTTATATAGTAATCATGTGTTACATTTTGTCATGGATTAATCTTCCATGGGCTCTTCTTAATTTCTCCCCAAAAGTATTTGTTTACTAAGAGTTGAATATTTTTCCTTACAGTGACATAAAATTGCAATAGTTGTGTTTAATGACCACTTGTGTGTGGGTCCTTTTTCAGGTGATTTGTGGGTATCCTCTAACTTAGCCCGCACTGTGACCCCTCCAGATAGGTGCTATTATTGCTACTGTCTTTGTCGTACTATGAAAGAAACAGATATCTAATGGTGAATTGCTCAGAGAGTTTAGGGGTCCTACACAGGATCTGTTCCCTGCAATTCTGAACCCCAAAACCTATGTATAACACTTTACCACAGCAATGTCCTTGGAAGGCCTGAAGGGCTGTGAGGCCCTCATTTTTAGTTGCTTTTCAGAGGCAGAAAGTAAAAGGAGTCATCAAGGAATTACCAAGAGAATTGCCTCAATAAATACTGATATAGAAAAGGCCAAATGCAACCAGAGTGGAGACATTTGATCCACCTACACTCTGGTGGTTGCTATTTGATTCTAGAGCAGGTAGGTGGTTTGCAGGTTTTCATACCAATTCTGACTGCTCTGAAAACATGCAATAAATCAAGCAGGATTTACTGCAAGGCTAGGTCTCAGTATGCATGGCCACAGCCTATCATGGCTTGGACTGATGTGCCTTTTCTTCCTTTTTCTTCTCTCATGTTCTGTTCTTTTGGAATTTTTCTTTGTTGCTCTTTAGGGTGCTCAAGATTGAATGCAACCAGAGCAAGAATGGGGAGACTTTTTAAAAAAAATTATGCGACTATAACTATGTAACTGATTCACCTTTTTTACTGTTTAGGTGACAGGTAAACACAAATATTCTTTGTGAAGGGAAGCACAGGCTGTGCTGTGCATAAACGAAAGGGACCTCACACATGCCAGAGAGAATGCAATGAGCATAAGCTGCAGGGCTCAGACAAGAGCAGACTAAGGAAGGACAAGCAGAACCCACAACCCCATTGCCATGCCTGGTGACATCTAACGAAGGACTCTGGGGAGCAGACAATGATCTGCCCCACCAATCCCAGGAAAGCTTCAGCACTTACCAGGATTCAAGAGGCTTTGGGCACTTTCTCAAGCACTCTAGGGTCTGGTTTGGAAATTGGGAGTGGTTGAGAGAGCAATGACTTCTATTTGCTCCTGGATTTCTCCCCTAGGATTTTAGAGGTGGTACACCTAAGCATCTGAGAAATTCTGAGCACCCGGGGAAAGAGGACAGAAGAGAGAACAAAGATATGCTCAAGTGCTGTTGGAACATCTAGCAAGCGCTCCTCATTTCAGGAGCAGGCTGAAGGGATGAGAAATTGTGACCAGAGGCCATAGAGGCCACTAAATCAGACTCCTTGTGCTATAGTCCTGGAGAGATGGAAGAAACTATAGTCTAAATGCCTGGAGGAAAATAATAGTCATTGGATGGAAAGACCCAAAGGGCCTCCTAAACATTTAATAAGCCTAATATGTACATGACTCATCTTTGAACATTTCTCTGTCCCCTCCTATCTGCCTTGTCCCCAGGGCTCAGGGACGACACACCCCATCAAGTTAAGCGAAGTCACGTGTCTCATGACATTTGCCTTGGCTTATCCATGGACTCCTGGTAGTTTTCCTTGTTTCTCTTTGAGTGCCCTGTGACTTCACCTTTTCCAGACTATAGACTTCTTGCTTTTGCTTTCTGTTGTAGTTTAAAAACTTGGTTAATGGTTGAGAGTGAATCAAGAATCAAAGCTGAACTGGCTTCATGGACCAGGAATCTGGGAAGAAGTCACAAAATCCCCATGTACCTGGATGTAGGTACCATTAATGGAACCATTCGGACCATTCGGACAATTAGTTCAAGGTCGTGACTTGGCATGCCTGGCTACCTAGAAATTTTAGTTAAAAGATTGACATGGAGGTGCACAGAAAAGTTTGTCTTTGGGTAGAACTGTTGTACTTTCTTTCCTACAAGGATAAAGGTTACCTTTAGAGCACAGTAATGCCTGTCTGCAGTCACAAGGACAAGGCCAAGGAAGGACTCTCTCAGCATCCTTCATACAACGTCTCTATCAGGGTGGGTGTGAGTGTATGTGGGTGTCCGGCTAGTAAACCGAGGTTAATTATCATTGCCAGGCACTAAGTAACTTTTCAGTAGGAAGATACAAGCCAGAAGAAAAAATTAAGTCAATCTCTAGACATATTTCTTTGGAATAGGAACAACAAAGGGTGTATTGCAGATTTGCCTGTGGCTTGATCCCTTGGTATGCATTTGAGTCCACAAGTTCACACGTGAATAAATGCATTTTCAAGTGCACTTGGGCCAAGAACAACAGCCAGTGGCCTCACTGTGCTTCTGTTCCCACTCCTACTCCTGAAGCTGGGAAAAGTTCTAGAACTATGGTGGAATCTGAATCATATCTTTTTTTTTTTTTTCCAGTACTGGGGATTAAACTCAGGACCCTGTGCTTGCCAGGCAAGCACTTATTCCACTGAGCTATCTCCCCAGCCTGAATCACATCTTGCAGAAATATATAATCTCATTGTGCTGGAGGAATCAGTATTGTCACAAGGCCACAATCTGGGACAAAATCATTCCTCTTCTTATAGGCAATATATACTATAACTATGTCCTTTCTCCTATTCCAACTAATACCATGACGACCACTTCAAGTACCATGAGTTGGGGAATGAAGTGGCTCATATTTGGAGCTTGACAAATGGCTGTCAGGGTAGGGATGGTGGTCAAGGAGACAAAAATCTAAGCAATGAGATTGAGTAAAGGAAACCAGGGAAAAGTGGCAAGACAGGAGAAAAAACATGGAAACCACATTGGGAGAAAGGGGAGAAAAGGCAATGGTTTACATGTCTGTGTTCCGCTAGCAAAATGAAGATCTAAACATTCCTATTGCAATACTACAGATATCTTAGTGGCTTTCATCAGAATTGGCTAAAAGACAGAAGACAGATTGCTATGGATCAAGGAATAGTTGGGGGATGAGAAAAAGGAGACTTTGAGTATATAATTCTTCATCCAAGGCATAAAGAGAGGGCTTGGTTCATGTGAAGAAGAGATGGAGCTATTAAAGGTGGAAATTCCAAGAATATAAAGGGTAAAGCCTTCAAAGATAGGATCCAGAAGGCAGGTAGGTGGATCAACCTTGGATGGACAGAAGCATTCTTTGAGAAGACAGAGAGACATAGAGAATCTGGTTGGGTATGAATGGAAATTTGGGGACATTAGGACAATTAGTTGTGTGTGTGTGTGTGTGTGTGTGTGTGTGTGTGTGTGTGTGACTGGAAGTATTATGACATGCTAAGAGGATGGTAGAAGAAGCTATTCAAGAATTCATAGTGCAATTGCCAATTGGTTTTGAGGGAGAGAGGGGGATAGAAGTCCAAACTCAACCCCATACTTAGACTGATCTGTTTTCCCTAAATCACTTTAATCCAGGATGAAGAGGGAAAGAGACAGACAATTGTATTCATTCTTACTCAAGGTGTGGCTAAAGGACAGCTGCATGAGGAACTGGGAATGTGAGTGGAAATAAGAGTTGGCCCCTCTGATTCATTGTTAAGGACCCAGAACTCGGGCTAAATGGAAAATGAACCATTTTGGGCTGCTGTCTTCCCATGTACTGCCTGTCTGTATTTACACAGTTCAGAGCTGCTGTAGGAAAGAACTTGATGTCCATGCAGGGTTGCAGACCCACCCTCAGTGGACAGCACCTTATCAGAATATTTCTGGCAAATTGGAAAGATTGGGAAAAAATAAACCACAGGTGCAACTCTACTTCAGTTCTTTAACACACCAAAGGCTTGTTTTTTTCTATGCAAAGCTTTCTGGGGATAGGTCTCTCTCCCAGGCAAGCACTCCCACTTGGCAACTGAAGTTGCTTCCATTGCTGAATGGAGATTTACATCATCTAGGCAGAGGCCTCCTGCAGGGAAATGTGGTGGATGAAGTGTCCCACTTATTAGGACCCCCCCAAAGCTGAAGTAATGTGCATTTCCGAGAGCTAAAAACTCATCCCAAGACAACAGTCCAACTTCACAGAAAGTGAGGTGATGAAACAAAGCCTGAGGATATTCAGTGAATGTCAATCAATATTAGTAAACTGGCTCGATTAGTAGGTTTCCTAAGACCTGCACTTAGCAAGCACCATGACAGGGAACTCCATTTGTTAGTGATGAGGAAGACAAGGCTTGGGGATGCTCCCTGACTTACATTGGGGTTGCATCCTGATAAACTATAAGTCAAAAATGCATTTCCACCCAGCCTGCTGAACACAGTAGCTCTGCAGCCTGTGCACAGTAGATTGCTGGTTCTTCACCCTGATGACTCCCTGCCATTTCCAGCATGGTGGGAGACAACAGCACTGCATGTTGCCAAAGGGAAGGCCAACACGCCACATCCCAAGTGTAGTTTCTGCTGAGTGTATCCCTTCCTTCCGCACTGTCGTAAAGCGGCAAACTGAAGTCCTAGCATTGTCAGAGCGGGAGCATCTGCATCACAGGGCTTGGGAGTGATGGGTCTGCCTCATCCTAGCCTGGGCAGCCGAGAAGAGAAAATATATAGGGACCCAACTGCAATTCTGTAACCGTATATTGTGTAGGAAAATACAGGCAGAAAGAAAAGTGAAGAGGAAGAAGAGAGGAAGGAGAAGGAGAAGAATGAGATGTAAAGAGGGAAAGGAAGGAGAAAAAGACACATAGGCATGGTGACAACCTGGCTGTTCAGTTCAACTCCAACACTGCTGTCACCGTTGTTCCCCTCATCGGAGCAGACTGATGTCTGCCTACAGGAAGTGGAAAGATAAACAAGTGGCACTGTGCCCAGGCGGTCTACATTTTCAGCACACAAGAGCGTGAGGGTTACCCCAAAGCCAGGACCAAGGTGGAGGAGTAACTGCAGACCCAGCTGCCCAGCTTGGGACGTTCCGGGCTTCCCATCTCTGCCATCCTTGCTAGCTTGCACTGACTTACTCTGGCAAGCTCTGTCAGTTTACTGTTGTTATTATCATTATTTAAAACGCTTGTGAAGACGAGGAGCTGCTAAGAGGCCCTCGCCACACCCGGCTCCGCTCTGAGAGGAGACACGCTTTCTCTCTACTCTGCCCACTCAGTCCTGAATAACTTTTCAGAGGGCTCCAGACACCGCAGTGTGACAGCTACACCGAGGCGCGTCAGATGCGATGGAATTGCTCTACAAGCAACCTTGCCAAAGGCCCTTTTCCATGCACAAAGCTGGCTCTATCTTTGTATATTGAGGGAGCTAAATCAATGTTAAATGCTTGGCTCTTTTCACAGGACAATGACCAGGACCTAAGCTGCGTCCTTCCTTTTTGATTGACACTTGAAACGCAGCGCGGGAATCAGCCAGAGGCGCTGCTACAAGCCGAAGCCTCTGCTGGGATAACCACTGGTGACATCTGCAGAAAGGCGACAAAAGGCAGTTGAAAGCTGTGTTTGTTGCTTCCCCCCTCAGATCTCCGAGCTTTCATGGAGCTCCTTACTTGCTTTAATATTATGATTCAGCACCTGGCTTTTTTGAACCTTGCTTTAAACTTCAAAAGGCGAGATGGTATTAACAAACATGAAACGGAAAAGTGGCGGTAGTTTGATTTACTGTTGTCGTCTTATCAAGGGTTTTTTTTTTGTCACCAGCTGCCACTTTCTGTCATCTTTGGAACCATTATCATTTCTCTAAAATCTAAAAGAGTCCACTTAATAACAGCTTTGAATACAGGCAAGATCACTAACATACACAGTTTTGGGGCTGACAGGACCATCAAACGGAAAGAAAGATGTTGCCAAAAAAATAAAAATAAAAAAAATCCACACAAATAAGAGCTGTAGTACTTTCTAGTGACCTTGATTTCAGAATTAAACAAATCCAATCCAATCCTATTGTTCCTTTTCAATTCCAGTTTGGAGTTTCCTTGAGAAGTTCCTTTTTGTTGTTAGGATTCACAAGGAGGAGAAAAAAAATCTCAAAGCTCCGTGACTCTAGAGGGAAAAGGAAACTCATGTTGCCATGAGGTGTCAGAAGTGGCCTCAGCCAGCACTGCTGCTCCATTAATTACCAGCTCACCTGGTTGATTTTCTAGGAGTTGGAGCACCCTCTTGATGGGGACAATCAGACGAACACCACCAACTCTCTCCAAGGAAGGGCTAGCTTGGCTTCTGCTCCTTCCCAAGGCTGGAAACCCCGAGTTTCTAACCAATCCCCGGCCCTCAGGGGACCTTCTAATTGAGATGTTAGAGCTGGTTCTACCAGAGGACATGCAGTCTGATTAATCCTAAAGTCTGTTGGGAACCTCAGATCTCTTCAGAACGTGAAGTTGGCGAGACCGCAGGATCATCAAGGACCACCCATTCTAGTCTTCTTGATTTTTCTGAGCACCTTGGTAAAAGTATTGGTGCCCCCCTCAAGCTCCTACCCACATCTTCTGAATCCACCACTCAGAAGATCTAGAGGTGCATGTATTTTTAAAAGTCCTCTTATGTATCTGATTTTCAAAGGTGTTGAGATCAACCCTTACGGGTGAGGCTTCTAAGATTTGGAAAATGTTAAGTCACTTGCCTAGGGCTGCCAAATCAAGAAGTACATGACAGAACTGGACCAACATCACGTGGTGGGAACCCAGAGCAACACCCGAGTCTTCTTGGTGGACGGTAGAGGAGAGGTGGGGAGGGAAGAGGCCTGTGCCACACACCGTCCACATGGTGGGTGCGCTACTACCACATGGGCTGAGTGCTGGTTTCCCAAGCGCGGTGTTGTCCATCTGCTGCTTCCCACCTGCTTGCCCAGCCGGGCCAGTGTAACTCTTCAGCCGAGTTTCCGATTCCGTGAGCGACTACTCTCTCTCCGCCTCCTCCTTCCCAGGTCTCTGAGGGCTTTAAGATACTAAATGGAGAGAAAATAACTGCTGATCCTGCGTCAGCTTCAGAAAAGAAAGAAACGTAAATAAAATATTAAGAAAGATTTGTACTAGTAGTATGTGGACAGGATATCATGTCTGCATCTTGTACTATGAATAACCACTAAGAAGATAACA
>NDGM011133345.1:0-27381 GCA_002564305.1 Octomys mimax | reverse complement strand
AGAGAGAGAGAGAGAGAGAGAGAGAGAGAGAGAGCACCAGCCAGCCAGCCTGCGTTTTCTCTTCCCACCAGTGTTGGCTGTGCTAGTACTTTCCTTGTGGCAGTCTTTGTAAGGGATGAAGGGATGGTGGCAAGGAGAAAGATTGGAATGACAGGAGGACGCCCACTGCTCCCAGCTGCCCTTTCTGGAGATGATGCTTTTGAAAGCCTGGGAGTGAGTGTTCTTGCTACCCTCCCTTTCAGATGTCTACACTAGGAGCCAGGCAGAGCCAGTGTTCCAGAGAAGATGTACTTGGCTTCTGTGGGGTCTCTGTGTCACCTAGCAGAGGTGTCCCTGGCCAGCCTCTCCCATCTGCCTGTGGGACTGCCCTTCCCTGGTTAGCCAAGAAATTTCTGCAGGAGAGATTTAAACTAGGCAGGTTGGTGGTTAGGAGTTGTGAGTTTCTGGATTAAAGGATGGCAGGAAGAGACTTCCTTTTTTTTCAGATTGAAAGAGAAGTCCGAGGTTATGTTTAGACCTTCACAGAAGCAGGAGAACTGACAATAAATGACTATATATTATATATATATATATATATATATATATATATATCCGGACAGTACATATGCAGAGACATGCAGAGACTTCCTACGACACTCATAATTGCCACTGTTGCTTTCCCTGAGTGCCCTGTGGCTTGCATGGGTGCCGGGTGACTGAGGGAAGGCGCCCACTCATTGTCCTTTTTGGTGTGGGTGGTTTTAATTGTGATATGTAGTGAAATTTGTATTTTGGGGGTCCAGGCACTAGAAGAAAAAGTGCAGTCCGGGGAGCAGAGCCATTTCTGAGTTCATGTGAGGGCTTGAGAGAGGCAAGATGGTTCGCCTTGCCAGGTGCTCAGGCTGTGGCAAGATGCGCATGATTTTCTGGCCCCAGAAAATGGTTACAATGAATGTGGTGCCATCTTGGTGCTGGGGAAAGATAAACCAGAATCGCTGTGATGTGGGAAGTGAAATTCACTGTGCTTGGTCGGACACTGTTCTTGTCTGGGTGAAAGAAGTTTCTTGCCCCGTGGGGGCAGCATGTCACAAGTTGGGCAAATGGGCTCCAAGGCTGGCTAGCCTAGGTTCTCACAAGCACTTCATACGCTGCACCATTTTCCCTTCAAAAATGATATTCTGCCTTGCAGAGTTGTCTTACTATCTATCTGTTCCTGGTGGCACTGGTCCCAGGGGTAAATACAGAGAGAGGAACTTGGGGTTGAGTTCCAAGGGTGACAGCCGCCTGGGAGACATTAGATCTGGCCAGACATTTGTGTCATCTCTGAGGCTGTCACCAGCCCTGAGGTTCCTTGGGGGGCCCAGGCCTGGTGGAAAGACAGAAACGGAGCTTTCCATCATTGCTACCCATACTGCCTTGCCCTCACTTGCGCTGGTACTGAGTTTTATGGGTTTTACAATTTTTATTTTTTATTTTATTTTATTTTTATGTATTTAGGACAGGGTCTACAGGGTCTTTAGGCTCACTACATAGATTGGACTCGTAGGGATTCTCCTGTTTTCAGCCTCCAAAACTCTGGGATTATAGGAGTATGTCACCACGCCCAGTCTCAAAACGCTGCCATCTCAGTGCACCCTGGGGGCGGGGCCGGCACAGCATACCAGGGATTGAACCCTGGCCACTGCGCTCTGCCTAAGCAGACACTTTAGTCCGCTGAGCTATCTGACGGCCTTACAATTTTTAAATGATTTTAGAGAAACACCTCTCTCCATTTCTCATGGTATTTGATCACTAACAGACCATAGTCTATTGCCCGGTGTTTTAAAAGCTGTCGTAAGATCTGGTATTCATGGAATAGCTGATTATGAGTGCTTCAAATTCTCATGTCACCTATAAGGTTATTGATCTGCATTTGGTGGTTAATAATAATGTAAGAGGATGACAGTTATTTCCTTTCTAGCTTTCTGATTGTTTTCTTTTATAACTTTCTAGAAATATTACAGGGATATATGTGCACACATAAATATGTATACATATCCACATAATCGTTTGCACATATATAGGTACACATACATATTTGTGTTTGCCTGTCTTTTGATACATGGAGTATCACGTATGTAATGTTCTGAGCCTTGTTCCTTCTTCATTTACCTTTGGTGCATTTTCCTGTTATTGCATATGGATCTATCGTGTGTAGTTTTTGGTATACAGCAGCCCAGAATGCAGCTTGAGCAGTGCCCTAATAATGGCTCTTTTGATTGAAATAGTTTGCTGTTTCCACCGTCCTTCTGTGGATCATGTGTACGTGTGCAGGCTGATGTGTGGTACAAAGTAATCAAAGCAGACACTTTGGACCAAAGGTGTCCCTGTGGATTTTAAACAAGCACTCATCTAATGTTAAACTTGAATTGCACTTGAAATCGACTCTCTGCTCACTGCCGCCGCAGTCTCACGTGAATGAGTCTTTTAGCCGAGCCCTGCTATGTCAGTCTGGGACACCAGCTCTGCAGAATTACATTTTTCCAATGAGTGCTTGAAATGTCTATTTTTGCTCATTAAATTATTATCCACTCCAAAACTAAGCCCCTGTGACTGTAGGGAAACCTACTTGCCATTTTGATGGAAGTGCATGGTTCAGGAGGTGACAGTGATGTGTGACCTCAGGGGCTGCTTGATGTGACTTCGGTAGTGGCACTTTTTAGCTCCTCACTAGTATTTCCTTAAACTCATCGGTGTCTGACCTGCCCTAGCCCAGTGTCACCCAGTGCTGGGGCTGCTCCTCCCATGCATGTCAGGGGACTGAAGAACTTGCCTGGTCAGAGCTGTCGCTACTGTGCCCTCTCTGCAGGGACCTGAGTCCGCCTGCCTCTCCCTCCCTGGGGTGACAGCCTAGCTGTCTTCTTGCCCTCCTTCCTCTTCAGCCCCTCCCTAGTGGGCAAAAGAAGTTGCTCTGCAGTGAGAATTTACGCATCCTCAAATTTCTTCCTGGCTTTTGCTGTTTGCTTAAATTGCCAATTTCTACATTAACAGGAAATCCTTTTTTCTTTTCCTTAATGGAGTGAGTATGGTCTTCATTCACTCTGAAGAAAAAATGTGTTTTTCTCTATTTTCTTTCTGTTTTGTATTTTAGGGAAGGGTCTACAGGGTGTTCAGGGTCTTATTACTAGATCAGACTTGTAGTGATCCTCCTGTTTACAGCCTCCCAAGATTGGGGATTACAGATGGGCGCCACAACCCCCAATCTCAAATTGCCCTGGGGGCAGGGCCTACACAGCAGGCCTGGGGATAGAACCCCTGAACCCCGTGTCTGCTTGCAGGCACTTTAATCCACTGAGCTATTTGGCCAGCCTTTTTCTCTATTTTCAAGTGAAGAAGATTTTGCAAGTTTCTAAAATATTTTCAAATAGTAGGTGTATTGTCATTTTCCCTTGCCTGGCATTGCTTGACATGGGTGAAATAATTTTCAGAGGAATAACAAGGTCCTAGCTCCGTATTTCTGTTCACAAAATTTTTCTCAGCTGCATTTTAAACTTCTGTGATGAGGCAGAAGTGTGGGAAACAGCTGAGGGTTTTACACACACACAAACGCATGCACACACACATGCACAAGCCAACTGTACTTGAGTAGCATTAGCGATGATCGCCTTATTGCTTTATTTATGATTGCTTTATTGCTTTAGCTCCCAAATAAGGAAATATTGCAGCTCAATGTCAAAGGGAAACATTCCTTACAGCAAGACCTCCTTTCCTCAAGTTTCGAGTGGTCTGGACGGAGCTTTCTGTTCTTGTTCCTTGATTTATAGGTAGGTGAGTCCCGAGTGTTTCTTCGCAGCTCGCCCCCTTCTGCGTGCACCCTTTTGGTCTTTGTTTGTTTGTTTGCCTTTTCCACAGGTCTTGTTACCATTTAGATACACATGGAACAGTTCATACACAGGGTAGATTATGTAGTGGCAGCCTCCCAGGGATTAATTACACAGAAGCCTGTTATTAAAATAAAGAACTGTGGCAGGGAACACAGAAAAAGTTCTGTAGGCTTTATAAACTCCATTTGACCATACAAAGAGGACTTTTAAGACTTCATCTGAAGTCAGATGGGCTAATAATTAAATATGGGGAAAGACTCCTGCTGGGGTATGGTTTGTCTGTTACATTGATTGAAAAGATTAAGCTAAAATATTGGGACACAGTATTTAAAAGAGACATTCTTACAGAGAAGCTTTCAGTAATCCCACCTTGTAAACAAAAAAGGTAGAAGTGAAATACTTATGTGACGAATTTTGCAACCTTGGGGAGAGGGTGTTTATAGGAGTGCACATACCTCTGGCAACGCAGATTGGTTAAGACACACATCAACTCCTGGTGAAATGAAGCGAGGCACAAAGGAAACAGCTACAGACATCTCTTCAAGCGTATTTGGAATTTTAAAGAATATAGACCTGCTCCTCTGTGGCCCTGAGTGCTATTCAATGTCCTAAGTGAAATACTGACCAAGTTACTGGTATTCATACAGTAAGTCATATAGCCTACTTAATCGACTTGGGAATTTTAGCTTTAATTTTTAATGGGACTGTTTTCTTCAAAAAGAAATAAACTAGGTTAACAATATCCTAGAAACTAACTCAGCGAAAGAGCCTCCTCCTAAATTTATTACTTTTGCTTTGAAATTCTTTGCAAAAGCTGAAATCAGTGATATATCAGGCCTGACTTCTATGGTAGGTATAAGAGAGTTTAGTGTTTCATGACTGTTTTACTTGATTTTCATGTTAGATTGTAAAATTGTCAAAGGCCAGAATCCTGGCAGGAGCATATCATCCCACATTTTGTTCAGTGGGGTTTCAAAGAGTTCATTAATCTAGGAAGCCTAGATTGAATTCCAGCCTGAATTTACCTTGTGGAATATCAGAACTGGAGCCAATATTCTGGAGGTCTTCACAGTTAGTAGAGTAATAGTCAAGAAGTAGGAATCAACAGTGGCAAGGTATGTAGTCTAGTATTAAATAAAAATAAATATGCATGCTCCCTGAGTTAAAATGGGGTTACATCCTCGTAAATGTTGGGCGGCATTTCCAGAGAGTATGGTGCCTACATATTTCCTAACCTGGGAAAAAATCAAAATTCAGCATTTGCAACACAGTTTCTACTGACTGCGTATTGTTTTCACACCATTGTGACAAAATTCAATGAAACTGTAAATCCAACCATTGTGAATCAGGACCCTCAGCAATAACACTTGACCTATAGCAGGTAACACTTAGGTGACATTTATGTGCCAGATACTATTGTAAGTGCTTGCCGTGACATTAACTTAATGCAACCTCTCTGAGGGAGGGTCTTTTTACTAATTTCCTTTTATAGATAATGGGAGCTGAGGTATGCAGGGTTATACTCTCAAGACAAAGTGTCAACAGTAACGTTTCTTTCTCCATTAGTTTTAGTTATGGTTTTGGTTTTTCATCCCACTGGGCAAAAATGTGGGACTGAGATATCCGTAAACTCCACAGAAGATTCCTCATATTCCAGCTGAGACAAGGATTCTTCGTTAATCATAGTGTTACAGAGTCCATAAGAATGTTTTATACCCTTTCTGCAAAGTGAAGCAGAGAACCCTGGGAGAATGTCAGAGGGGGTTGGGGTCCTGCGGGCAGGTGTGCTATATGTTTGTGTTCGCCTTGCACTTTTCTTGAGGGTGGTGGATGACTGTCCCAGGCGTCCTCTCCCCACAGTGTCTGGGGCTCAGAATGGACCTGTTGCTTATTTCATCACCCAGAATCTCTTACTATTTGGTGCACTGCACAGTAAATTTCTCCCAGGACAGATTTGCATGAGGGATTTCTCTTCGCAAGGAAATTGCCATGTGTCCTGCTGGTATGTTCTCTTCCTGGTAAAGAGGAGTTATTTGATTCTTTCTGTTTACTTTGGCTGCCTCTAAACTCAGAGCCAATTTGTTTTTACATTAAATTATAACAATAATGGTTAAGAAATAGCAAAGCATTGTTGTATCAGGCAGGATTGCACTTTATTTATTTTTTTGTATTTAGTACAAGGTCTACAAGGTCCACAGGGTCTCACTACACAGATCTGACTCAAAGTGATCCTCCTGTTTTCAGCCTCCCAAGTATTGGGATTACAGCCGTGCGTCACCACACCCAGTTTCAATCACTGTCTCAGTGCGCCCTGTGGGTGAGGCCATCACAACATGTGGAGCTGGAGATTGCACCCTGGTCCCTGTGTCTGCATAAGCAGGCACTTTAATCTGCTGAGCTCTCTGGCTGGCCCATAGGATTGCAATTTTAAAATATCAATTTTTTTCCATATCTCCTTAGGTGGGGGAGATTAAACATTTTCCTGTATATACAGGAAGGAAGAAATAGCAGAATGAAGAGTTTCAGGGATTACTCCAGGGACATAACAAGGTTGGGACATCCAGTTCATAGTCAGATTTCTTAGTATTTAACTGCTGCTCCATTCTAGTAAGCCTGATAGGAGTCTTTCCTCCATACCTTGGGTGGTTTCATTTTCCCAGAATCCTCACTACCATGGCTGCAGGGGAGACCCAGCATTGGCTGATGACAGATACCCTCATAAGCCACGGGATGCTCTGTGGTGGAAGTGGGGTTGAAAAGGATTCCACAGTAAAAGTCTTCGGGCTGGCAAATTGTGGCTCCACCAGCTGGTTGTGGAAATTAGGTTTCACAGAATCAAAGCCGTGACTCTCTTTGTGTCATCTCTGGCTGCTTGTGCAGTGGGGGAAGCAGGTGTGACGGGTGAGACCGAGCGGCTGCAAAATTGAAGCGTTTGCTTGTTGGCTCTTCACAGAAAGTTTTCTAGCCCCTGATCACTGTGATAAAGAGCAGCTGTCCACTAGGACTGAGAGTATCTTGAAGACAGAAATTTTGTTTACGTCTAAGGGTACTTAGGAACTGTGCATGTAGTGGGTGGTCAAGAGATAAAATTTCCATGGTCAGAGTCTGAGCAACCTGGATTAGCTGACTGAGTAGGTAGGGTTCATGGTGTCAACTAGAGTTGGAGGAAGTGGAGGAGAGAAAGGAAAAATCTGAGTGGAAAAGGCATACAGGGGCCAGGCGTGGTGGCAGAGGCCTGTAATCCCAGGAATCTGAGAGGCTGAGGTAGGAGGACTGCAAATGTAAGCCCAGCCGGGACCGTTAGCAATTTAGGCAGACCCCATCACAAAATAAATTAAAAAAGTAAAATTAAAAAGGGACAGGGAGAGTTGTTCAATACAAAAGCCCTGGGCTCATTGTCCAGTAGTGGAGGGAGAAGGACGTGGAGTGTTTGGGGCCACAAGGCATGAGTATAGCCGGACTGGCTTTGTGCTTTGTGGCTCCGGGTGGCACTGCTCATCGTGTGGTCTGTGAGGCTAGCGCCTTGGAGCTGTGCAGTCTATAGGACCTATTGCACACTGCTAGAGGTCGGAGAGGGGCTCCAAGTCTCCTGTGCTCTGAGTGGGGCTTTTGGAAGCAAGTGCATCACAGGACGCTGTGCTTATCACGGACTCGGTCCCTTAGGAGTCCACCGCTCCACGTGCTGTTGGGACGCACGATGTGATTGGAAGAGGTGCCCATGTGCGTGCAACCTGGACCAGATGTGCACTTGTCCCTGGCTCCTCCCTTTGCTCTCTGCTTCCTGGCTGCTACCCCAGAGAGCAGCTTTCCCCTCCCAGGCCCTTCTCCTGGGCAGTTCCTGTGGTGGATCCAGCTAGCCGTGGACTGAGCCCTCTGGAACCCACAAGCCCGAATGAACCTGCCTCCTTTTGTTGTGGGCTCCAGGTATTTTGTGCTAGCGACTACAGAGCAAGGCACACAAAGTGCATTTCTGATTTGAAAGGCAAAGATAGGGAATTGCTGGTCTGAATAGGGTGGGGAGCTCTAGAGCTCCAGTGGAAACGCAAGCAGCTTTTTTTTTTTTTTTTTAATTATGTACTTAGTACAGGGTCTACAGGGTCTCACTACACAGATCAGACTCGTAGTGATCCTCCTATTTGCAGCTTCCCAAGCGCTGGGATTACAGGTGTGCGCCACCACGCCCAGTCTCAATTGCCGGCTCAGTGCACTCCAAGGGCGGGGCTGGCATGGCACATGGGGGAATTGAACCCCAGTCCCTGCGTCTGCCTAAGCAGGCACTTTAGTCCACTGGGCTACCTGGCTAGCCCATCGTAGGCAGCTCTTAACCATTGGTTACTAGACTGCAAAAAGGAGATGAACCACCTGCACCATGCACATTGCTGCCACACACGAGGGCCCCATGACACCATTTGTGAGAAAGCATAGGCGAGCGAGGCCACTCTGAGACTCTAGAATGCTCAAGCACACCATTTCCATTTGTGAGGATTCTGCTTATCCTGCAGCCGTGTAACAACTTATCCCAGAGGATCATTTTGTTATTTCTCATGAGTCTGTAGGTCAGGAGTTTAGACAAGGACCAGTGCCTGGTGTAGCAGGGTCCTCCGTGTGTGCTTGTGTTGGGGTGGGTGCTCTAAGTGCACAGGTGTGGGTTGGGGGAGCGCAGTAGCAAGGCCCTTCCTCTCCAGCCCAGGGCACTCGGGATCTCGGTTCTAAAGCTGCACTCCTGTAACCTCCCTCCCGGCTGCCATGGACAGTGTTTGTTCACCTGGGGGACTGAGACCCAGATGCAGCGACCAGATCTTGTCTGGGGTTGCCGCCTGTGTGAGCTGCTTCACAAGGACAGCCCCTGGCCCTTTGTTGCTTGCTTCTCCCCTGCCATTGACCGCAGGCTGCCCAGAGCAGCTGTCAGGGGTCAGGTGCCTTCTGTTTGGCCATGGGCAGCAGCAGGGATCAGCAGGGGCAACACTGGAAGTGCCTGGGTTCTCTGAGGCCCCTTGGGCAAGCAGGCTGGAGGCTCTGAGAAGTTAATCCGCGTTGAAGCTGTATTCTAACCTGAGCCCGGTAATTGGCTTAGTTCTGCACCAGAGGTGCTTCTCTGTGATTTCTGCTGCGAAGGGAATAAAAAATGCTCCATGGACAATATTTGGTTCATATTAAGGACTCCCTGGCTTCATTTCCACCCTCAATTCTTTACTTGAAGAACGCACAGCCCCCAGAAGTGAGTTGATGGCTCCTAGTAAACCGGTACACTTTATGCGAATATAAGAATTACAAAGTTCCTTTCTTCCTTGAGCTTTTAAGAAAGAGTCCGTAACAAATTTAATGCACGACGACTCTTGGTTTATTAGCATAGGTGTTTGCATGTTTCATTTTCTTTCTATAAGGAATTTTACTTTCGATTTATATCCACAGCCTCAGTTTTATACATGTGTTGGTGTAACTCACCTCAGTTATTTTTGGAATCATTGTTTATATATAATAACCCAAACTAGGGATGTGCCTGCCAGTAGAATTAATGAACTCCATTACTTTGGCCCAAGTGGAGACACCCTGTTATTCATAGCACAAAACTGGAGTAGGCCCTATAATAAAATGTGAGTTGTGGATGGGCTCTTCTATGTCAAGCCCTGGTTTTCAGTTTTTGTGACTGTACAACTTTATGCCAGTGGCTTTTTCTTTAGTTGTTGGTTGTAGTTATGACAGTGTCTCTTAGTGCAGCTCCCTCAGAGTGGAAGGGAGAAGGGGAAATGTTCTAGCTCTGCCCTTCTTAGCCAGAGATGTGTTCTGGACAGCACTCTGCTCAGAATGGGAGAAATCCTCCAACACACAAGTGATCTGGGTCGGTGTTCGCGAGGGCTGTGAATTCCTAGGCTATCAGTCATACTTACATTCAGATATAAGTATTCAAACACATCGAAGTCCAAATATAGTACAAGCGCTTCATGGTGCCACTGTTGGGAGACAGTGTTTGTGCGGCCCTACGGACGCCGTGTCCCTGTTGCATGCGTTGATAGCTGTGATCCTAAAAAGAAGGCACTCTAGGGGTCAGGGAGATGGCTCAGTGGAATAAGCGCTTCTCTAGCAAGTTTAAGGGCCTGAGTTCAATCCCCGGTTCCGCCAAAAAAAAAAAAAAAAGAAGGCACTCTAGAGTCAGAGCCTCATTTCATTTAAAAGTGAAATTATTTTCTTTCTTCTGCATCTTTGCCCTTTCTTGTTCTTTCTCATCATTGTCTCATCTTTTTTCTTCCTTCTTAGAACAAGTCATCGCCTGAGCTACAAGTGAGACAGGGAAGCTAGGGATCAAGGAAGAGTGGAACATTGAGGAAAACAAGTAAATCCCCAATAAAATGTTTACCTGAAAGATGTGGGGTCTTCAGAAAGAGAAACAGTGGCGGGGTTTTTGTTAGGGGAGCGAAGTTGTGTTAGCT
This sequence comes from Octomys mimax, assembly GCA_002564305.1. Lineage (NCBI taxonomy): Eukaryota > Metazoa > Chordata > Mammalia > Rodentia > Octodontidae > Octomys > Octomys mimax. Next base: position 17,111 of record NDGM011133345.1, on the reverse strand, counting down.
AAGGATCGGGCTGGGCACAGCCAAGTGCTGAGTTTTGACACATGCTGTTGACAACTTCAGCATCCCAGTGGTGGTGGGACTGGGAGAACTGGGACCTTCCTGGTCCACTGGAGGGACAGGGAACTTTTGGAGGAGGGCCATGGCAAAAAGACAGGTGCTTGGGTGCCAGGAACGGTGCCAAGCTACTAGAGGCATGCAGTGAGAAGCAGGCAGCCCATCACACGTGTGTGTGACATTAGCTAACCCCTCCTGCAGTGGGTAAGGGTTCTTGTCTACAACCCTCCTGTCCTGTCCACGCTAATTTATAAGATTGTGTCACCAGACCCTAATAGGTCTAACCCTTCGATTAATCCTTTTTAAATACTCTTCTTATTGCTATTTTTTGTTTTCAAATGAGGTCATAGCTCAGATTTTCTTCCCTAGTCAAACATTTATCTTTAGAAAAATATTACAGATGAGAGACAGATGGAACAGATTTCAGACATTTATAGATACTGAAACCCAGGTGTGGTGAGGATCTGTGGTACTTGTTTTCTTCCCTACCTGATGAAGGGGAGCTGTGTGGCAGTCAGAGTGGACTTAAGTGGAATTGTGTTTGTTGGGTGGTGGATTGAGCCTCTTGGTGCTCATGCCCTGGAAAAGTGTGTAGTGTCTGCACGTCCTCTGCTGTGCTTGACACAAGCAGGCCTCTCACACAATCTAGACATGGATGCTTCTCTCTTTTCCTCTTGGGCCCAGATCAGAGGTCATCCCTGGTGGAGGAAAGCTGTCAGGAAGGATTTGAGTCCAGAATGCTTTCTTGCTGATGGGGAAGCTCCCAGTGCAGGATCTTGCCTGGCGGGACCAGTGTCAGAGGCCACTGAAAAAGTGAGGAAGGTCTTGATAAGCAGCCTTCATAGGGTCCAGCAGATTTTAATCCTGTGTAGACCACTGTTGCTTCACACCCCCAGTGTAGGCCACTGACCTCAAGTTTGCAAATTTTATATCCCATTACCACCCTGTGAGCTCTCTGCTCCCCAGGGCTGCATTGCTGATGTTTTAGCTGGAATCTGAGAAAGTGTCTGAACATTTCCTGAATGGCTGGGAGCAATTTGGCAGTGTAGTCATAAAAGCCCGGAGCTAGCGGCTGGGGGCTATGCTGTAATTACCTTGTACTGTTTCCTATGGTTGGGGTAATGGGGTGGAGTGGTATTGCTTGTGGGACTATTTGAAAGGACTGAGGGGTCATTTTCAATGAATGCTAATAACTACTGGGCAGAGAGGTTTGGAAGTGTGGAGTTAGACATGCCTGGGGTCAAATCCTGGCTCCACTACCTACACGGCAGAGACCTCAGGCCAGCTCCTCAGGCCAGCTCCTGAGGCCAGTGGCTGACCTCTGTTTCTTATTTATCCTCAGTAACCATGATACGGCAGCACCTCTCTGTGTTGTGTCAGGTGCAGTGAGATAGTAGTACCTTTCGGATTCCCGGTACAACACCTGACACTGTAAGCTTTGCTTATGAAGGTCTCGGTCAGGACGAGGAGGGTGGGGAGTAACTCCAGCAGTGGTTCTTTAACAGCCAAAGCGAACGGGTGAGGTGACCAGTAGTGTCTGGTGCTCTCTGCTTTCTCATCTTGGAACTATGTTCAGAAACCTGAGAAGCCAGCTTGAAGTTCATCAAAGCATTTTTGAAATGGCATTTTCGTGGAAACACACTTTCCTTGGAGAGGCCTGGTGGTGCGTAAAGGTGGTGTGTGGTCAAAGCTTTATTTTTCAATTTCACCTTTTCCCAGATTGGGTTTCCTCCATTTCAAAAGAAGTGTAGAGTTGTTGCTCACAGAGCCCTTCCGCTCTTCCAAAGAGCTCACTTTTTTAGTGGAGGAGTTAGTGTTTAAGCCTCAGCTCCTTCCTGATGAAGACTTTCCTTTCTCAAGAGCTTTTGTGGAAGGAATTGAGACCTTAGGACCCGGAAGCACTGGCCTGAGGATGACTTCAGGGGCAGCGCAGCGACGTCCTGGGAGTCATGTTGTCCGGTGGCGAGGTGGTTGTCATTCCTGATGTGTGTTTCAATTGCTGCGAGTAGCGTGAGTGTGTGGTGATGACGGGGTAGACAGGATGACCACAGTTCCAAGCCGCAGGGCTCTCGCTCGTTACCATAGAAACGGAGAGCTTACTTCTCTTTCCATGAATGCGTCACGGTTCACAGAGTCCCTGGCACCTCTCGGGTGGCATGTTGTGTCTCCAGGGACATGCACATCACTGTGGCCAGTGAGAAGGCCCTGCAGTTGGTGGGCCTGAGCTGTGTGTGGGTTCTGCCTGAACCAGCTGGAATGGTGTCTTCTCAGGTAGCCAGGCAAGGTGGTGCATGCCTGTAATCCCAGCACCTTGGGAGGCTGAGACAGGAAGATGGCAAGTTGATGACCAGCCCAGACAATTTAATGCGGTGCAACACTGTCTCAAAAAATTAAAAAGGGCAGAGAGGTAACTCAGTGTGAAAGCCAAGTTCAATCCCCAATACTGAAACAAAAAGTGTGAGGAAAAGATGTCAGATTGGGAAATCGATACATCCGAACCCCAGCTAAGAGCTCACTCACCCAGCACAGCCCCTGCGGGCTTCCTTCACCCTGGTGCTTCTGGGGGCTCACCATGTGTGTGTTCAAGGCCAGGCCCATTCAGGCTATACCCCGAGATAAGCCCGAGCCCCAACCCTGGCTGGAGTGCTGCCTGCCTGGGACCTCGCACTTGCCCACAGAGTGACACCCCATCAGCAGGAAGGGCTTCCTCTTTGTTTTCCTCCCTGCCCAGCTTCTCTTCAGAAATCGCAAGTCTTCTGATATTTTCATTTTCTTTTGATGGCTCCCATCTTGATTTCAACCAGGGTTGACTTTCAACCCTGGAGCCACCTTAAGCAGTCGAGCGTCCTGGAACGTGGAACAACACGCACATTATCTTCCTGCGGGCAGAGCGCTGGGCTGCTTCCAGCCCTCTGCACCCAGCGTGCCAGCCCCTGCTTAACTGATTGGCATCAGACTCAAGGAGCTGTGACTGCTCCGTGTCCATTCACAGACTATCAAAACAGGAGCGCTTCCAATAAGGAGTGGCTGAACAGAATACGGTTCATTTTCTATCTGTCTTTGAAAATGTTCAGCTCACCTAATACTTCTCACCAGCTTGGCGTAAATCACACCACTACCAATACAATCAAAGTTTATTTTGAAAAAAGCCAAAAACTTAAAGACAAACAAATTCCAGGTACTTTCTGGCCTCTATGAACCTCCTAGGAGAAAAATGAATTTCAAATAAAAGATGTGCATATTTTTAAAGTTTTGAAAACATTTCAGGAATTTTACAGGAATATGCAGACCATCTCTTTGCATTTTGTAAGCAGTTCTAGCTCCTGGTAATCAGGGTTCAACATTTGACACAAGATGTCCCAGTCTCTGACCTCTCAATGGCCTTGTCTGCACATTTGCCTTTCAGTTTCTCCATGAAAATAGGTCTGTGCACTTTCCCACACATCAAGGGTCCGAAGGGGCACCAGGGCTTCCTGGTACATGATGCATGAGTTCTGCCCTGCAGTTCGTGTGTTCCCTGAAAGTAAGGTATGAGCATCCTCCAGCTCTTACAGATCAATGCCTTTACCTTCGCAGTACGTCTTCATATTAATGGATCAGTTTGTTTGTCATGGAGACTTAGGAACAAGAAGCATGTCAGCGAGTCCTTGACATGCTCCAGGGACCGCCCATCCCCATGTGCCTAATTAATGCTGATTATTTACACAAGTGTGGATGTGCTGTTGGTTCTTGGCGCGTGCCCCCATGCAGTGATCTTGAACCTTCTCAGCTAGCCATGAGATATGTGAGACTTCTACAAGTGTGGGTCAGTTTTTGCTATGTATTCAAGATGCCAACCGTGTTGGGACTGGACTGTCATCTCCACATTGGGATCCTTGTCTCTCTCAGGCATGTTGAGCTACCTGACACTTGCAGTTGGGTCTATAAGAAAATTGAGAATGGACAGAAAATTTGTGGTGGCTGTAGAGGACCCGGGCTCTCCAGGTGGATTGGACTACCAGAGGGAGCTGCAAAACTGATGGTGGTCTTCAACTTAAAAAAAAAAACAACTTTGAAAAATATTGATTACATATTTGTAGCACATAACAGTGATGTTCCTCATGAGGAACTGTCCCAGGCACCCGGTGCCTCTTACTTTGTTTGCACGCCTCCTCCCCCCATCTCTAGTGTTTAACTATTTAATGGGCAGGATCTCACACACACAGCACTGGAGACAGCATCAGCATTTTTATTTCCTTCTCTTCCTTCAGACATTATTTTGAAGTCAATCCCTGAAAAGTGCTTTCCTTTGCAGACATATCAATGTACATCTCCAAAAGAGAGGAGACTTCTTTAGGAAGCATGAAACAATGCCACCGTCATCCTGAATGCTAACATTAATCTTTTAATACCATCATTCTATATTCTGCGGGTATTTAAAGGAGGTCACACATTTTTATGAATGATGATTCATTCAAGTCACAAACGAAATGAAGACCATATTTTTTAACTGGTTAATATCATTTTTGCATATTTAAAAATTCTAAATGGTCCCTCTGTCTCTTTCTTTCTTTCTTTCTTTCTTTCTTTCTTTCTTTCTTTCTTTCTTTCTTTCCTTGGTGGCCTGAGGTTGCCTTCAGGCAGGTCTGGTTCTGGTTGAGTATCTGGGTTTTGAACCACAGCACCCTGAGGCTGACTGCTTTGTTTAAGCAGGTACTTAAACAACTGAGCTAATGGGCCGGCCTCCTGTCACTTTCTTTCTTGGAATTTATTTGTTGAAGAAATTGGAAGGATCACTATGAGTCTGATCTGTGTAGTGAGACCCTGCAGACCTTGTACTAAATACATTAAAAACAAAAAAGAAATTGGTCATGTCCTGTAGCAAGTGCTACTTACAATGCCAGTCAGCACTGCCCATTACTATTTGGTGACACCATGTCCGTGGTCCGCGAGGACAGCATTTCTGTGGTGTGGGGCTGGTGACCTGCCTGGTCTCCTGGACTTGTTATGAGATGCTGGCTGGAGCTAGAAGCTTGATCCAGCTTGTAGTCACCTTTCTACCCAGAAGCCTTGGTAAATTGCATGCATCCTTTCATTAGCTAGTATATTTGTAGTCGCTAGTCTCTCTGTGACTGTAGCTGCCATTGGTGATCATCACTTAACCAAAGTATTAGGGGAATTTTGTTTGTTGGTACTGTGATGTTTTACCTCTAGTCTTGAACCTGAGTGCCAGGTTCACAGCCCGAGATGTCTGCAATGCTCCTGGGCCTGCCTTTCTGGCCTATGACAGTGAGGGTTATAGAAAAACTCATGACATCTTGGAGTGAAAATTGGCCTCTCTGCTGGATGGTTTTGGACAACTCATTCAAAATAAGCCTGGCACTCAAGGGAGCAGTGAGGGAAGGAAATAATTTTTCAAGGGCCTGTAACTCTACCTTCTTCCCACGAGCTCTTGGAATCACTCTGACATGTTGTTTTTACTTTAAGGAGATTCGCACGAGGGTGTAATGAAAAGTGGTGAGAATGAATTTTTAAGGTTCAAAAAGAATCTTTGCACTTTCATTTCAGCATTGCTTTCTTAGGGGTGCTTATTTGACTGACCAGCTAGGGCTGAGTGTAGCTTTAGTGATACTGAGGGAAGGTGCTGGAGCTCACTGGCCTCCCCCGTGAGCTTCGTGGCCTGAGGGTTGCTCAGGCCTGACGTGCTCCTGCTGCCTGGTAGAAAACTCCCAAGCCAACAGCCAGGTGTTTAGAACCAGGCTTTAGGTTTTGTTTCCAAAGAACTGGAAGCCTTCCGGACTGTCTAGAAAGTAGGATGGGCGCGGCGTTCCGTGCGCGGACACCACGGTCTGCATTCTGGGAGCTGTCGCTGTTCTGAAGGTCTGAGCAGGCGCCTAGCACCCATTCTACCCGAAGCACAGGCACTGTCACCCCTTCCCCTGAGGTAGAAACATGTCAAGAGGAGAACACTCACTTGGGCCAGAGGACACTCTCAGATTGGATTGAGGAAGAGCTGCCTCAGCTGTGGGACCAAGTAGAACCCCCGTATTTTCTGTGTACAGGACAGCACCCCTGAAGGCCCTGGAGTAGCTCCCAGAGGTGTGGAGCTGGAGGGTTTTCAGAATCAGCTGGGCCACTGTGGCCTTCCTGCCTCTGGTAGTCTTCCTGAGCTGCGTCAAGTACCTTCCAACAGACAGGACCCCCGAGGCCAGGCGCTGCCTCAAGGATCTGGGCCAGCACTGAGGAGATTTTGAACCATCAGCATTTGAAATCTTTGTGTTGTTCCCCACCCATGCGCTCCAGAGACACTGAGCAGATTAGGAGCTGAGGAACCTTCTTTTCAGGAGGGGACAGGACACTCTCCATGTAGGAGCCATCTCAGAAACTAGCGTGCACACAGCAGATTAAAGCACCTGCTTAGGCAGACGCAAGGACCAGGGTTCAATCCCTGGAGTGCCGAGCTGGCCCCACATCCAGGGCGCACTGAGATGGCGATTGAGACTGGGTGTGGTGGTGCGAGCCTATAATCCCAGCACTTGGGAGGCTGAACACAGGAGGATCACTAAAAGTCCAATCAGTGTAGTGAGACCCTGTAGACCCTGTACTAAATACATAAAAATAAAAGAACAAAAGAAAAAAGAAACTAGTATACATGGAGTGAGGGTTTCCACAGCACATTCCCCATGTGTTGCCTTTTTAATAGACCTGGTAGAACAGAACCAGAACCAGATTGAAAAAAAAAAGTTGTGTTCATTAGTTTATTTAAAACAATATAAAGGAACACTTTAGGGGGTATTTATAGGAATATCTTCTAACTTCAAAAACATCTATAGCACTAATCTTAGAATGTTTTAGTAACATTTTTTTAAAGTCATGATTTAAGACATGTTTTCATTAGATAACATTTGAAAAAATATTTCTCTGATTTTTAGTTTCCTCATGTAAAAATGAGCATAGTAATACATTTTGGGGACAGTTCACAGGATCATTTTGTGAATTGTGAAGAATCTAAATAAAAATTTCTATGATTTAATTTTATAGTGTGACTTCAAGTGCGCTAGATAAGTAACTGTTGTAATCAAATTCCTTCAAATTTAAAACATTGCTATTAAAATTACCCATATACCTACATGTAAGTGCTTACAATTTTGCTCCGAAAACACTGGCCAGGTTTTAGCCTCTAAGTATTATGAAGTGCTAAATTTAGTGAAATAGCACGAACAACTGTAGTTTTGAAATGTAACTCTGACTCTTTAGGAACCTACAATTTATCAATGATCTGAGTTTTAGTTTTTTGTTCCTTAGCAATAATGTCCCTGGTCAGGTGAAAGGGTTTGGTAGAGCAATATTTTAAAAGTACGCAACTCAGACTCAGCGATCCTCTTGTCTTCAGCCTTCTGAGCACTGAGATTACAGGTGTGCACCACCGCGCCCGGTCCCAGTGGCCAGCTCCGTGTGTGCAGGGGTGGGGCTGGTGTGGCATGTGGTGCCAGGAATCAAACCCCAGTCCCCATGCTTCCCTGGGCAGGTGCTTAGTCTGCTGAGCTATCTTGCTGGACCTGTGTTTAACTTTTTAATTTTAATTTTCTAAAACAAAAAAAATGCACATGAGATTTATTATTATTATTATTATTTTTACTAGTAATTGTCTTTTAAATTTATTTTCTTTTGTATTTTAGGGAAGGGCCTACAGGGTGTTTAGGGTCTCACTACTAGATCGGACTTGTAGAGATTCACCTGTTTACAGCCTCCCAAGAGGGAGGCGGGGCTGGCACGGCAGGCCCAGGAATTGAACCCTTGGCCCCTACGCCTACTTGCAGGCACTTTAATCCACTAAGCTATTTGGCTGGCCCTTAAATTTATTTTCATTAATTTCCCATAAACATAGTTATCTTTCCAGTGAATTAAATACTACTCTGACAAAATTCTTGCTCTTAGGTTGTGTTAGTTGGAAGAGTCCCTTTGAAGCCCTAAACCTTTATTTACCACTGAAGCTTCAGGTACTATGTTAGGTATTGAGCTTGCAAACTTAAAGTTCATTAGACAGAGAAAACCTCAGTCTATCAATGGCTGAAAATAATATAGAAAACAACTGGGGGAATCATTGTGTGGCTTCAGTAATGAAATTATCAACATTTTGGCATGAGAGAAAAAAGTTTAAAAAATATCACACATTTAGTTTACTTATTCAGAGCAACTGTGACAAACAGAGGCTATTTGTAGGAAACATGGAAATGAATAAAGCGAACACAATCTGTGTAAACAGGACACTACATAACGTCCTTTTTCAGAATCCCAGAGAAGACATGCCACACAGCTAAAGAAGATTAGGACTGATAAAGACCTGGGCCTGAAAAGCAGCATCTGGCCTAAGACGGCAGTGGTGGAAACTAGATGCGGGTGTTGGCGTGTGCTCTTCGAGAGGGTTGTGAGGCACCATTTGGAGCTGAGTGGTCTTGTGGGTGTGGGGAGAGTGTGGGACCTGGGCTAGTGTCCCCATGGCGTGATGTGGGATTGCGGAGTCTGGGTGTCCCACTTTGTAGGTCACTGGGCCCCCAGCTGTAGGTTGCTAGTGTGGAATGTTTCCCACAAGACAACATTTTCAGCTGTGGTCAGGCTGTTGGGCCACTGTTGTTTGACCGGCTTGGGGACTAGGCTATCTCACGTTACTACTGTTTCCGTTGGCAAGGCCACTGTCTGAATCCCTCTGTGTAGAAAGAAGTTTTAGAACCTACCTGTTTGCCAGTTGGGTGCTGCTATTATTTAGTGCTGAAGTAATATTCAGACCGAGGACCCCCTTGTTCCCCTAAGTTTCCTGGAGCTGCTACAACATTCAGAAGATGTCACCTACCTGGACAGAGCTCTTGCTGTGAGAATTCTGGGACATGATCAGCATCATGCTTGCAACCCTCATACCTGCTACAGGCAGTGGCAAGAGGAAAGGGCTGGGGATCTCCCCAGCCTCCCTCTCATGTTCCAGCTTGGGGTGCCTCTCTTGTTCATCTGTTTTGCATTTTTGTAATTTTGTCTCCTCTTTGGAAAAGGACCCTGTGGCTTTGGCTTGAGTAAGTGGAGGAAGTATGCCAAGGAAGCTCACAGGAGTTCTGGAACTCGTGGGTGAAGGCAAAGTCTCTGGCACCATGTATTTTCATGATGTCCCTGGTCCAATCTCAGATGTCCAAGAAATACAGACTTGAGGTGTGTTGGCTTTTCTCTCTTGGGGCAACCTTTCCTCATCCCCAGAGGGTCTAACAGTAGTTCCAACTAGTGAACAAATACACTTCTGTCGGTGGATTTAATGGAAGGTCCTTTTACATAACCAGCTGGTGATGCCCACAGGCCAGAGACCATCCCCTGCCCAGAGCACAGATCCAGGGCAAAGTCACAGAGTGAGTTTCATGATTGCCATCAAAACTCATGAAGGCTTTTGGGGTGGCACCCTTGGAAAAGCTGGCGGTCTTCTTGGAAGTGTGTGATACTGGGTTTCTGAGTCTGCGGTAGCCAGAGGAATCCAGACTTGCCGCACACAGATGTTCTTTCAGTGTCTGTGGTTCTGGTCTCATTTCCTGGGAGAGTGAACCCCAGCTTTCTGAGCTTTAACTTCTTGTTTTTTCTCCCCCCAAAACAACACACACACATGCATGCATTCTAGTCATCCATTAAAGATTCTGACATGGTTGAAGTTGGCTGTCTGTGCCAAGTGCCCCCACACTTGGGGAACTGCCTTTATGGCTTTCTGAGTTCCCAGTTTCCTAGTGCATGTAGGGTAGATGGAAGGCACAGTGTATGTCTGCTATTGGAGTGTGACTCCTCTGTCACCATTCCTGAGCCAACACCGATGCACAGTTATTAAGTCTGTTCTTGATTCCTGGGTCCTTAGTTTTTGTCCGCTGATTATTCAGGATCCCACCTAGGAAACCAACTAGCAAAAAGGCCAGCAGGCCTGGGAGAGGAATCCGGGAGGCTGTCTTGCTGAGGAGAGGCCAGGCTCGGACAGTGGGTGCTGGCTAAGGAACATGGCCCCGCAGACAGGTTCCAGGGACCTTGACTGTTCCTGAGAGGTAGCTGGGTGCTGTTGCTCCTGAGACAGGCTTTAGGGAGCCCGCACGAGCTGCCTGACCTGTGTCTGAATTCTGCAGAGATGCACCCCGGGCGCCCACATCCCTGGGGGGTGGGGTGCTGTCGGCCTGAGTTACAGCTGTAGACTGAGCTATTAAACAAGTGTGACCTAGGGTCAGGTGGCATCTGAACATAGTTCTTCACAACCAGCCAGCCTTTGTCTTAGCTCTATTGATGGACTTCTGTGATCTTAGGTTACTGATGTCACTACAGACCCTGTGGTGTGCAACACCATCCTGACCTCTAAAGACCCTTTGCCCTAACACAGGGGCTAAGAGAATGGAATTTGGAGTCAGGCTTTCTGGGTTAGAATCCCTACTACATGCTTATTCCCAGCTGGGGTGCTGTGGCTCAATAGTGTAGCCTTCCTAAGCGTGGATTTGTGTAGTGTGGAAGGTGGCAGCAACAGACTGGTGGATGAAATGGTGTGTCTTGGGGGTTTGAGACAAGGTCTCACTACATAGCGCAGGCTGGCTTTGAACTCACTTAGGTAGCCCAGGCTGCTCTTGAACTCAAGGCAATCTTGCCTCCTGAGGGCTGGGATGATAGGTGTGCGCCACCACGCCCAGTGACAGTAGTCTGTGTTGAACACTAAGAGCAGAAAGTTCTTTTCCTTTGAATTTCAATTTTCTTTCTTTGTATTTTAGGAAAGGGTCTACAGGTTGTTCAGGCTCTCACTACTAAATTGGACTCCTAGTGATCCACTTGTTTACAGCCTCCCAAGATCTAGGATTACAGGTGCCGCCACCAGGCCCAGTCCCAGTTGCTGTCTCAGCATGCCCCGGGGGCAGGGCCAGCAGAGCAGGCCCAGGGATCGAACCCTCAGCCCTTGGGCCTGCTTGCAGGCACTTTAATCCACTGAGCTATTTGGCCGGCCTTTCAATCTTCTTTAATTTGCTTCCCTCTATCTGTTGAGGGGAGAGTGGGATGTTGGAGATGGCTATGCAGAGAAAGTGGCGTGAGTGGTACACTTTCATTTACCCTCAAACAGTGACTTTATTAAAAAATCATCTTCTTTGTAAGTGCTGTTTGTACTGAAACCTTAGAATAAAATGTTTTATAACAGAAATAATCCATTCGACTTCACATATTTTACTGCTTTCCAACTTAAATAAGGCATTCATTTATTTCGACAGTCGGAGCTGTGCTTTTGTTTCTGTGTGAGTAGAACAAAGACCGCCTCACTTATGTAGCGGGTTCTGCTACTTTGCAGTTCTGAGGACCCGAATCGGCCCAGAGATGCCGTGCATCTGGCTGATCCTTTTCTCTGAGCCACATGATATAAAGATATTTAATGCTACTAAGAGCAAGTGACAAGGAGAGTAAAATAGTCATTGTTCTGTGACACAGTGGCTTGAAACCATGAAAATTCAACTGTATTTCTCCTTATGGAGGGTACATGTAGAAAACAAAATATCCAGGCCACAACCACACCACAGCTTGAAATTATAGAGTGCCTCAAGAAATGCAGGAAAATGAAAAAGTGCTCCCTAAGGAAAGAGAGCGATGGCAGAAGGCATCCTGCTGAAAAGATAGCTCAGTGCAGAAGGGGATGTGCTGTAATGCGTGACAGGCATCGAAGTAGAAGAGCACATGCCGGAAGAGCGAACAGCTTCCCCAGGTCCTCATCCCGTGGCGCAAGCAGTTGTGACCGTTTCTACTTTCGCTCCTCTGTCTGTAGGCATAGAGCCTTCAACTACATTTGTATAGTGTCATCAACTACATTTATATCTCTATGTCTTGACTCAACTCCTCCTGTTAGCTGCTTGCTATGCAAGACAGGGACGTAGCTCCTTACATGACCCGTCCCCTTTTTTCTTCCATTTTTGATCATTTTAGAATGACTTTGGGGTGACTTTATGGTGTTCCTGGGTGCAGTTAAACCAGTTTCTTGGCCAGCAGCCTTGCTGTCCTCCATGCCTCTGCTCCAACCCGTTTCCTAGTTCAAGCCATCTCTTTACACAGTGATGCTTTGGAGGCTGGGCACTTGTACGGGATAACCTTTGTGGATTGTAAGCTTTTCCATGATTGGACAGATTGTAAACATTTAGAGGTGATGAACAGTGTTCATGGTATTGTGATTTTTCAAATACCTTGGGAAATCTTAATATCTTACTTTGAAGGACTGAAATGACTAACTCCAGGCCCTTTTACCTTAGCCTTTTCACCCTGTTATGTGTTTTCTCCGTAAATACACTCATTTTTGTCAGACATTATGACTCGGCTTTTGTTTGAAGAGCAGTTCCTCCAACCACAGGGCACCCTGCATAGTCTTAGGGGTCCTGTGAAAGGAGTCCAGAGCCGGTTTGGGGTTGGGCTGTGTCCAGGGAAACTGTCGAAGTGGGCTGTTGGTGGGAAGCTCGGCGGCCGTTGACATTGGCTGGGGCTGTCCTTTCCAATGGAGAGAACTTTTATGAAGTTTGGAAGGTCAGGGTGTCCTCCCACCCACCTCACCCCAGCCCCCCACCCTGCCACCTCCTCCCACTTCCCTGTCGGCACTTCTGAGTTTGCCCAGGAAGTTCTGGACACTGAATTTTGGAACACGACTTTGTCGTAGGAGGGAGAAAGCGCCGAGAGCTCTTGACTTAGAAGTCTTAATAATAAAACATTTGTCTCTCCCCGCATCCTGTCGCGTTCCTTGGGCTGAGTCAGAAGATGTGCTGGAATTTAGGTCAGAAGATGGCTGTGTCCTGCTGCTGCTGCTGCTGCTGCTGCTGCTGCTGCTGCGTTAGGCTGTCCCTGCCCTTTTGACACAGCACCTGTTCCCGCCCATTGCTCCATCTGATGGGCACCCTCGCCTGGTGCACACAAGGCAGAAATGTTGCCACCTAGTGTGTGCAGAAAATAAAGTAGGCCTCAGGGAGACCCTGCAGTCGGGCTGTGCACATGCTAAGCCTCTGGCCAGCAGTCATCTCCTCCCTAGTTTTGGAGAAGTCCTCAACTGTTGGCTATGGAGTTAGGGTCCCTTCTTTATGGCCCTCTCCGTCTTTCTTCCTAATTCTCCTCTGACCTCAGCCTCCCTCAGTCAAGCTCAGTGGGCACTGGGGCTTGCAGAGTTCCAGGTTCTCTGGAGTAGGGACAGGCCAAGCCCCGCCCTGGTTTGAGGAGAGTTCTGAGGAACTTTCCTGTGGTCCCACACGGAGAGAGAATGTGGGCATGCCCTCCAGCCAAGCCACACCTTTGTGTTATGGAGCTGTAGCTTATAGGCTTGTGGCTGTGGAACCGGAGTGTTTATAGTGGTGAGTCTTGGCATAGTTTCTGGTTTGTGCCACTGATTGCAGAACTGTTGACCTTTCTTAATGGTTCCTGAACGTCAGCGAGAAGCACTGATGTTTAGGCTCAAGGACACAGGAGAGTGAGATGAATGGCTTCCTCTGGGCATCTGGATGCTCCTGCTGGTTGTTTCCAGAGCAGGAGTAGCTAACGCTTTACCTGAAATTGCTCCCTGAGATCGTTAAATATGGATTGTCCTGAATGGTGGTTTTGCTCCAAAATGTGTAATGAGCTGTGTGCATGGTTTTATTTTCTTCCTAGTTCTCCTCTGACCTCAGCCTCCCTTAGTCAAGCCTAAGTGGGCACTGGGGGTTGCACTGACACTGATTTTATTTTCATGTCACTGCTGATATCAACTGAAATTCCAAACTTTAGCTAAAGAAGTATTTGCACGTTTTGGGCTTTACTCTTTCTGACTGATGTTAAAGTTGGCATTCCTGTAATTTTGGGCTAAGGAAGAACGTAGTACCATTTTAGAGGTGAGCTGAGCCATAGTGTAAAAAATACAGTTTCAGACTAGATATTTAAAGCAATCTGAGTATGACTTTTATTACTAGATTGGTAGAAAGTTTGTTGTTTGTACAGGACTCACGGCTCCGTAAAGTTTCACATCTGCGCATTGTGGCAGAAGCACCAGGTTTTGCCCCTTGAGGTTTTGTTCCCTGATCCACTGCATGCTCAGATATTAATATGCCTGTTGCCGTCTTTGTGTTATATTATTCCAAATTACTAAGCTAGTGATTTTCCTTTGTTTGCCAGGGTTCATTCTGTTTTATAATGTAGAGATGTTTTTCGTCTTTCATTTTATCCTATCCCTTTTTATTTTAAAAAATATGTATGGAATTCTGTGTTTTTGTTTCAGACCCAATGTCTGCGGATCACATTTTAATGCTTACTGTTGTCCTGGATGGAAAACCTTACCTGGTGGAAATCAGTGTATTGTCCGTAAGTAGACCAGCAACCTGGCCTTCTGCACGTTTTCTTGTGGTGGTTTAGGCTGCGTGGCAGTCCTCAGAGTGGCCTTTGGGGCTGTGTACTGTTCATATGTGCATAGCGAGGCCTTCTAGCTCCACTTTTAGGCTTTTTTGACTTCCCTACTTTTTCTGAATTCAGGTTGGGAAGTAGACTAGCTTCATTCAAGCCTTGTCATAGTTCAGTTCAGTGACTTCCTTTACAAGGCTTCTGAGACACACAGCACAGAGCCACGGGGACACTGGTTGTGGTTCTGTGCCCTGAGCCTATGCCACATCCCCATGTATAATGCACTGGCACATCATCACATTCATGGCATCTTGGGAGAAAAGGTATCACGGGTGATTTTTCCACTGCCATTTCTAACTTCACTGGCTGCAGTAGGCCACACACATCCCCAAACCAAGTACGCTGAATGTGGGCCACGAAGACCCAGAGCTGATCCACCCTTAGCGGGGAAGAAAGGAGGGCTGGGGAGAACTTCGGTGCCACCTGAGATTCCCCTGTGGATTTCTGCTATATGTCAGACCTCCCAGTTCCCATGAGATCCCCCAGATGTTAGTGACAAGTCGGGCGTAGGAAGGAGGAGCCATCTATGGAGGCACCCTGCCGCAGTACTTGGGGCGCCTGCGCTCTGTGGACTTTTATAGACGTCATGTCTGTGAAATGGGTTTCAGCCTTCAGAAAGCTCAGGCGGTATAATGGAGACAGTCGGAGCCAGAGATCAGCAGGGAGCCGCCTTGTCTACCTTCTCAGGCGAGCCTGGGAATGGTCTGCGGAGATGAAGCTGTCGTGGGAAAATTTGCTCGCTGATCTGAGAACACTGCGCATTCCCAATTCCTGATTTTGACCAGAAAGCATCCTGCTTGTTTGCCGTACTGTGGCTTATTTGAGGTCACGGAGAGGCAGATTTAGTGCGATTTGGAGTTTTCTTAATGAGGTAGACGGCAGAAGCCTTTCCCAGTGTTCTGAAGAATTGTTTGAAGAAGTGCTACCCTCAGAAGCTGAAATAAACATTTATAGGCTCCTCGGACAGCTCACTCCGTAATGGTTTCCGGTCCTGTCACAAGCTCTTTTGATGCTTTCCTGCGCATCCCGTCCCGTGTGTTACTGAAGCTCTGCTGCAAGTTTGCCTCTCACATGGTGCTGTGAGCATTTGGGGAAGAGAATGCCAGCGATGGGGAGTGCTGGCCAGATCTTACCTGCTGATCAGTGTACGTCATGTGTCACTGAAGCTTACGGGGAGATAGCTCAGTGGAATACGTGCTTGCCTGGCAAGTGCAAGGTCCTAAGTTCGATCCCTCGTACCACCAAAAATAAATAAATAGATAAATAAATAAACTTACTCACCCTTCTAGCCACCAGCAGAACCTTCGGTGGCAGCAAGCCTTCGCCTCTGGAGAGCATGGACATGTTCAGCTTTTTCTGACAGCTGAATGGCTCTCTGACTAGGAGAACTAGGGCAGTGGACTGTACACTCTCCTCCTAGGCTGTCACTGTAACTCAGGAAGGGATAAAAATGAAAGAAGATTGCCTCCCAAGACCGTGGCCGCAAATTTTGAATCCTTCATCATAACCTCCATGTGCAGAGGGTTCTTGCGAGCACAGAAGGGTATTCCGATGCCAGATTTTTATGTGTTCATTTTGTTTGCTCATCACAGCCTGTCCTGGGTGTTGGATAAATTAAGTGCTGTGGACTGAGCTAAGAGGAGTTGAGAGCCCTGACTTAGAAGGGAGCTCCCAATTGCAGGGCTGGAGTGTTTGTCCCCCGGAGCTGGTTTGCGCTCGAGGCCTCAGGTCATGCAGGCACGGGGGCGAAGCGTGTGAGGGGGCTGAGAGCCCAGGTCTCTATGGAAGACCGCGTTCCTGTAAGCAACCACGTGCTGACAGACCTCTGCTTTTCTCCACAGCCATCTGCCGGCATTCTTGCGGGGACGGATTCTGTTCGAGGCCAAATATGTGCACTTGTCCGTCTGGTCAGATAGCGCCTTCCTGCGGCTCTCGATCCAGTGAGTCTAACATGTCATTATATATAATATTATTTTATGTGGTTATGCCCTATTTTCTCCTAAATTTGCTTTTGGCTTTTCTCTGTGCCTGAAATACATTTTTTCACTAGAACATCTGCCTTGTCTGCTCTGCCCAGAATACTTGGAAAGACTTTCCCTGAGCTGGTGTCCCATTTGCCTTCAGCAGTCTTTATGGGAAAATGACCTGCAGGGCACAGATAGTTGGAATCATATAAAGACCATGGCTGTCTGTGTAGGTTGTCACCTTAGTCATTTTTATGTCCCCCCTATAAACACCATAAAAAGGTGCTCGATTCAGTGATTATTTAATGAACATTTTTGGCTCAGAAAATGCTAGGCATTTTTCCTTGTGGTACTGAAATATGAATCTGATTAAAAACTTATTTAAAACTTGAGACCCCTGACTTTGCAAGAAGAAAATGTATGAAGTCAGGATGGCAGTTTCTGGGAGTGCTTTCTCTTGAAGCACAGACAGGGTTTCCTTCTAGAATTTTGCCCCGTTGTTGTGATCACTATTCTATACTAGGAAAGCCACAGTTTATTCTAGAGAGCCATTGCTTTCTTGGTCTGTTTTGTGTCCTCTGAAAGCATGGCATCCACCATAGTAAGGGAAACGTGGGAACCATGAAGGATGTGGGTCATTATTGATTGTGTAAGAAGCTGTAGTTCTGGTCAGTATAAACA
>NDGM011133342.1:0-19339 GCA_002564305.1 Octomys mimax | reverse complement strand
GAAAGAAAGAAAGAAAGAAAGAAAGAAAGAAAGAAAGAAAGAAAGAAAGAGTGAGTCAAGGTGTTACCTAATTTTGAACCTATAACTTTATACTATCCTTTGGAATAAAAGACCTCTAAATTATCTTTCAAGCCTCTAACTCCCAGTTCATAGCTTTGAAGGTATCACTTAGCATGATTTGAACACGGAATTTTGTAGTCAATAAAAAGGGCCAAAAAGACTCAAAATTGCATTTTACTACCTACTCATTTTATGTTTCCCTTCTTAAGAGGACTGACTGCATCCTCAGGATGTAACTGCATGGCAACTATGTTATCACCACTTTCCAAGCCACTGAAGAGTAAGTGTTCATTGGGCCTGTCAAGGACCTCACGTAGGTGCCAGAGAACACAACGGAAAGGCAAAGATTTTGTCAGAGTTCACAAAAGCTTGGAACACACTCAGCCATCACTGTTGTAGAGTGATACTCAAGCAGCAGTCAGGGCGTCCTGTTGGGAAGCTCCTTCTAGCAATGAGGTGAAGCGTCAGCGCAGGCACAAACCCTGCTGTGACATGGTGCTCACTAGGACAGTCAGTGGGCTGAGATACTGGCACTGTGTGTTCATTGCTTTCTGTTTTAAGCTATAACTGCTGCTCTACAACCTGTCAATGAAGACACTGCTCCCTTCCAGCTGCAGTTATTTCTGATGAATTTACTTGGAAGTTTACAAACAAAAATAAGTCAATCAACCAACAATCAGTCCTTGCTTTTTATTTTCTCTCTAATTCATAATTCTCTTTTTGCCAACAATACACACACAAAAGTCATAGACATAGGCCTACAGAGAGGTAAAACCCAAGATTAATGTGTCAGTAAACAAAGTTATTTTAAGATCCCAGTGATGCATTTAACCAATTCTACCTATCTGTGAACATCATAAGTTATAGGCTAATTTGGCATACTCCAGTAATATCAAAGGAAAGTTTGATTTATACATGCTATGCTCATAGCATTGTAAAAACAACTTCATCAACAAACAAAAAAACTGTAGAAATGTAAATACAACAAATTCACATACATGTTAAGTATATTTGAAACAAATATTTGTGTCTTCTTTGTAAAACAGAGTCTTCATTTATCTTTCACGTGTACTTTGACTAACATTTTGGGTAATTTTTTTTTTTTAATGATGAGACACAATGTATTAACTGTTGTTATTTGTTATTTTGTTATGTAATTCTGTGTCTTTTTTTCATTGAAACAAGTTTTATATTTTCTTTATTAATATCTACTTGTATTATGTTAAAATAAAAATAATTTGAAAGACTATATTACCAGCACATGAACATCACTTAAGAGAGTTACAATGTAAAATTCTAACTTTGTTTTTTTGAAAGAAAGCAATTTACCCAGTTGCAGTGGTATAATTTCAGCATACAGTCCTCTTGTTGACTCAGGGGCTGGGAGTTTGATCGCCTGGCCTGCTGTGCTGGCTCCACCCTTGGGGTGTGCTGAGAGGGCAATTGAGACTGGGTGTGCTGGCACTTGGGAGGCTGTAAACAGGAGGATCACTACAAATCTGATCTGCACAATGCGACACTGTACACCCTGTACACTCTGTCCTAAAAAAATACAAAAAAAAAAAAAAAACCCTTCCTGTTTCTGTTTTTCATTGTCTCCAAAACTGATCACTTTCATCAAATTTGTTTCTTTCAGTATTCCTCTACACAGATACCTGTCCAATCTTACCAACATTTTCTGTTCTATTATTTATAAAAATTTACTTCCCTGAATCTATGTTTCATATTAACATAATGAAACCTACAGTGTAATGAATCTATGGGGGAAAAAAGTGTATTTCCTGAATTTTCCATAATATTACATAGTGTTAAGGACAAAGACTTGGGTGGCATTTAACTGTACTGTACATAGGATTTTATATTCAAATAGAGCTTCCATCTCTTTGAAATTAAGCAAACTATTAAAGACTTTATAAACACTATCTTAGTGTTTCCTTCCCATTAAAACACAGCACCCGTGCTTCCAAACTAAGTTCCACATTCCTTTAGGGATTGGCAAACGCTGAGAGCATCAGAGCATGAAATTTGTAGATATTCGTCAGAACATTTGTTGAGAGCACACAGCATACATATAAAACAGTATGGCAGCTCATATTTTATAGAGAAGTTCCCTCATCCATTCAGTTTATTTTTTCAGTAGTTATGAATTCAACAGAATTTCATAATTTAACAGTTCACCCTTAGGTAGCCCACTGGAATGCAAGGGTCACGTGTACCAGCCAATACCTTATCGGCTTTACCTCTCATCAAGGGCAATATGCCTTATACCAGCCTAGCTAAATGCAATATATACTCCTGACAGGGTTCCTAGAAGGAGAAATGTGATGAGTAGAAAACACATGGCCTACCAATCAATCACACCCTTCACATGAAGCTTTTCTCCTTGTTTGTGCAGATTTACATGTTTTACCTTGTGTGACACACTTGCTTTGACACCATCATTCCAGATCTTTAAACGACAAGAGTTTCATTCATATTTTTGTTTTATTCCTTCATGTTAGAAAGTGTTTCTTTCATAGCATGACAAAATTTTGAAATGATGAATTGTATATAAACTCAAAAATCTTCTAGATCTTATACATTTTCAGAAACTAAAAATTAAACCAGATGGTAAACTTTGATCAGATAAACAAGATAAATTAAGACAGCAGTAGATGAACAGAAACTGCTCCTGAACCCTGCAGCGAAGCCCTCCATGTTCACTTTCAACCACTGGCTTGGCTTCCAGGATGAGAAAAATACCTCAAAATAAGAGACACCCTAATGCCAAGGGAAAGATTATATGCAATGGCGGCTGTCACATTTGTACTCTTAGAAACTTCTATCTTATTTAATGGGTGCCTTTATAGTACAGAAGCTATAATGAAAAAAAAAGTAAAATATGTGCTCTTCCTACTTAGCTACAATCAGAAGAAATTACTGCTTGTCCAATGTACCAAGAATTAAAACTATATTAAAAACTAAAATAATGAACTAACAAATAGGACTACACAAAAACACTTTGTTAATTAAAATAACTTTTTTAATTCACACCTTATTCACAGAAACCTACTGGGAAATATGAAACTTATTTAATTAGTATTGGTAAAAATCTGAAACTTCTTTTGGGAGTGCCATTAGCTGGGGCCATAACTGGAAGCTCAGAAGAGCCTGGGCTGTTTTGTCCAGTACAAACACGTCATTCACTGAACTGGAACCATGCTCCCCGCTGCCTTTCTCCCCAACTCCAAACTCTCTGTAGGATTTTCAAATAAATGTGTAAATGAAATAGGTCTTTCTACCAACTTACAGTTACAGATAAATCAGAATATAGTAATACTTAGCAGAAATAGATTTCCTTCCCTACAAATTAGCAGAGAGGAAAAATATCATTTCATAAGAGTGGGTGCTTTGTCTTGAATCTTGAAGCAAAGCATAGGGGAATAGATTGGTTCTAGTTACTATGAGACCATCCATCAGAATTAAGATCCTAGTACAGTAGAGCTAGAAGCCTCCTGCAGGGTCAGCAAGCCCAGGCTCCCTCCTATTAATCAAAAGGAAGCCCAACATATGCCCCAGCATGCACTATGATTTGTAATTTGAAGTTGACAGAGTATAGATTTCTGAGAAACTGTGAGTAAATTACCTGAACATTTTTTGCCTTAGTATCACCATCTGTAAAATAAGGACAGAAATAATTTTCAAAGAGCTGTTGAAAAATGATCTGACATTCGTAGAAAAAAGGACATGCTGATAAAGAATTGTGACAGATTAATTTGTGACTAATAACCTTAGAATAGAGAAAAAATACTTGCTTAAAAGTACCAACCATATTTAGTTCAGTATTCACTAACAAAGGAACCAAATTTGAAAAACTAAAAATAAAACGCAGTATAGACTATACAGAAACAGCTCCTTGATACTTTGTAATTTTGATCCATCTCTGAGTTGCTTTTTAGTCATCTTAATGTCTCTAATTTTAGAATTTTCAGCGGAATAACAGATCTCCAGTGTTAAAAATAGAACTGAGCATTGAAGATTTGGAGGATGGTACAAAGAATATTGATTAGTCAACAATTGGTATGTTTCTAGAAAAGAACACAGTCGTGAATTGAACAGAGCATCGCTTTAAAATGCTATCTTGATACTTAATCAGGTTATGCAGCTTCCTTCCTCCCTCAAAAACTGCCCAAACAGTAGCTAAGTGTCCCTGGCTGGTCAGCATCAAAGCTGACAGCCTGACCCCAGAGTAATGAGAAGTGCTTCCGATTCTCTGGGGCGCCTGCCCATCTGGATAAGGAGCTTGTGTCAGACCACAATGAAAAAATTATTTTCAGATTTTGAGCTTTACTTCAGAGAGAGAGACTTTAGGGGCCTCATTTTAATTCTAGCCATGAGAGTGTATCAAAATGAAAAAAGAAAAAAATAAGAGTGCATGTCTCTGTATCGTGCTTCTAAAAGAGAGCTCAGAGCCGCTGCCTACTAAGAATGCAGGCAGTGTCAGGGAACAGGCAGGAATAGGGCTGTTCTCTCTCCCTTGGGGCCTAAAAAAGGTGGTGACTGCAACAACCATCATATTGTGCTCTTCATTAACCATCAAGACCCTCTGAGATCTTAGTCCTGAAGAATGCCAGCATCAACTCAAGTAGCAGTGCTATCAGGTAACAACCTCATATAGTTTTATCGCTTATGTTGAAAGAACTCATCTTCTAGAAAGCGGTAACTCTAATTCCTGGTCTGCAGACCTAGGTTATTAACCCTCCAGAAGAGAAGTACAACATATGCAGTTGAGTTTAACCTATCTGTCTGAATATCAAACATCATAGGCATAACATGGAACAGGTACTTTCCATCAAGTACTGATATGTTAACCTTTAAGTCCCTACAGAGGATGACAAAAAATTGTTGAACAATAAAAAAATTTTTAAATGAATAAATAATTACATATTTTTACCCAGAAATTTAGAAATCTAACCATATATAGCATTGTAGCGGGACTATCCTGTGACAATTTTTTTT
Source organism: Octomys mimax (assembly GCA_002564305.1). NCBI lineage: Eukaryota > Metazoa > Chordata > Mammalia > Rodentia > Octodontidae > Octomys > Octomys mimax. Next base: position 14,281 of record NDGM011133342.1, on the reverse strand, counting down.
TTCTTGACCCACTACTATTATGGACTACTGGACTATATTGGATTGTTTGGCTGAATTCATGCACCTACAATATTTAAATGACAATGGAATACTCTTCTCTGACAAAACTAAACAAAAAAGGGGATACAAATGAATGAGCATTTTGTATCTGTATACTCAAAATAGGCTAGATATACAGCTACATTCTTTTAATTCAATGAATAAAAGATTTGTTCTAATTGTGTTTGTGGATGGGATGTCATGTCTGCATCTTATACAATGAATAACCACTAAGACAACAATGTGCAATGAGACAACAATTTGCAATGTATTTATTATTGAAACTGTCCTACTGATCGGTTTTGAAATTGTCTCATTGCTATTTGTTTCTCAATAAAATTATTTTTTTAAAAAAAGAAAAGAAAGCAGGTAACTACAAGACACCTCCTCATGCCTCACTGATGAAAAAAGGTACTACGCACATACTTTGACACATTGTATCAGTATTTTCTTTTATATGTAAATTTCCTTATTTGATCAAATAGAGGAAAGAGTTAGCTACAATGTGTTTGATTCCGAGATGTCCAGACTAATGATTCACCTTTACTGATTTATATCCCAAAAATATTATCACTAAGCAAAATCTGCCACTTAATTTTCTATCAACACATGCATATGGCTGGTCATTCACTACCCTTTACCCAGGGTAGACAACATTGATCAATCACAGTACATACCTCATCTCAGACTCTCTTTATTTCTCCCTACTCCACCACTGTTCTTTACACAGTACTCTTGCTAACTTTTAAAAAAGTTTTCCCCACAATTTTCAGGATAATCATTGTGTTATCTCCAAAGGGGGTTTACAAAGAAAAAGTAGTGTGTACCTGGGCAAGTCCCTTTGCCCTGTGGGTACTTGAGCCAGGGGAAATCTAATCAGTGTTTTATGTTCTGTAGAGATTTCTTCTACTGGTTGACTTTGGACAAAATGTCCCTTTGTATCAGTTTTCTACAGTTTCCATAACAAACTATGAGAAAATAGATGGCTTCACTATCAGGAATCTATGTCTTTATGTCCAGGGGCTATAAGTCCAAAACCAAGTGTGACATTGACTCCTGTTGATGCCTGTTTTCTTAGCTTGTGAAAGGCCCCATTTTCCTTGTTCTTCCCAGCATCATAGTACCTCTGCATGCACAAATTTCCTTTGCTTATAGGGAAAGCAGCCATCATGGATAGGATGCAGCCCAATGTCTTCATTTCAAAGTTGTTATCTCTTTGTAGATCTTATCTCCAAATAGTCCTTTACAACCTGAGATACTGAAATTTAAGACTCGAACATACAAGTTGGACTAGAAAGAACAAAACTCAGCAGGAAACACCCATGTTGCTTAAAATTGAACTATTTCTCAAGCATAAGCCAAATTTTACATGATATCATGTAACAATATACAGATATTGATGAGGTTTGACTGCTTAAGCAGGCGCATCAGCATGATATGGTGTCAATGATAAATTGTCTATTTAAATATTTATGATATTCTTTTCTTTTTATGATAGTGCAAGATGATGTCAAGGTTTGCAGTACCTTTGCTAGCTGATTCAGATTTCTATGTGGCAATGACCTTTGACCTTGAAGTTTCTGTCTCTACAGCTTCTCTTTTCCTGCTCTTCTCAGCTTTCCATGTATCCAGTTTCAGGATAATTGACACTATCACAGACTGATCTTCTTTCATCCTGGTTCTTTTGTCATTTTGATCTTATGTTTTGAAACTGATCACTGATACTAATAATCTCCCTTTTTAAAAGTCATTGCTCAGCAAGAAAAGTCCTGCAGAGATATAAAATATTATTTCTTGAGAACACAGCCTAAGCACCTGCATCATTTCAATGAAAAAGTCAAATTCCTCTTGACCACAGAAGTATACATATTCCCAATGAAAAGCAACAGAAAAGCCTATAATATACCTGTTAATGGATTTTTTCTATATCCAATTTCAAATATCTCCTCTGAGTTTCATGAGAAGTTAAAATTAAAATTTTCCCCATAGGTTGGTAAATTGCTGTTACAGGAGAGATAAAGATGGCACCTAATAACTTGCAAACTAGTGACAAATCAAGGGTGTCAGAAGTACAACTACAGGATAGATGTTGCCTAGTCTTACGGGGTATTAAAGTATATAGCAATGTAAAGAAGATGTCTGCTCCCTAATTCTCATTTAAAAAATAATTCTCTAAACATAGAAAATTGAAACACATCAATGACCTAGAAACGTGAAGTGAAAATTAATTAAATACAGCAATGACACCTAAAGCCAACCTCAAATTTAGACAGTCAACCAAAAATGGCATGACAGGCAAACAAAGCATACTTTATTAAACTATTGTTTCTTTTTCTTTTTTTTCTTTCTTTTTTTTTTTTTTTTTTGGTATGGGGGGAATGAATTCCGGACTTGAATTTGCTAGGCAGACACTTACGCAGCTGAACTATCTCCCTGGCCCTGGTTTTTTGTTTCTTACAAATAATTCTCCATGTACTGAGCAAACTCAGTAGCAGTTGATACACAAATACTATGCTGATGCTTCAAACTGCTGCATAGATACAAGGCATTTAATTTTAATAACCACTTATTGTATTTAAGAAAATCAATTCACTTGTTATTCTTATTTTATGTTTTTTTTTTCTTAACAGATATTTGTTGAAAGCTCATTCTTCATTAATGAAGGATTTCCTATCCTTTCCTACCATTGATATCCAACACACACGAATGTACTAGAATGAGTGAGTGTTTATCCGGAAACAAAATGCAGTCTTTCCCTGAGTCACCTTGTACTTGTGCTGACAGATTGACTCACAGTCAGACTTGATGCTTGATGGTTTTGTTGGCCAGACTTCCATCTGCATGACTGTTTGGGGTCTAAGAATATCTCTGTCTTGGCCAACATTCTGTTTCAGCACAGCTTTACTCATTCAATGCCCTTCATTTAACCTTGATACAGAAAGAAGCCAATCCCAGGCATTTTGCCTCTTACCAAATAATATTTGATTAAATATGTGCATACATGTCTGTGTGTGTCCAACTGGAGTAGCCGAGGAGCAATGCCAAGAGGGAAAGTCGCTATACAAGTTGGAACAGCAAGTGTCTTTGACTTATTGATGTGATTATTCTAATTGCTCATCTACTTGATGGGAGGTTGCAGGAAGCTGTTTTGAAGTAATCAAGCTGAGATGAGCCTTCTATTTATAATAATTTTGAAAATTCTTATACCCAGAAAATTTAATTGTACTTTTCTTCTTTACAAAATAGATTCATTCTTCCTTCTCTCCATTTGCCTTTCTTACATCTCATAATAAATATTAGAGAGGTTCTCAATTTTTGCATGAATAGGAGGAACTCATTCTTGACTTTACAGAGCTGAGTACAAAGTGCTCAATATTCACTACAAAGTAGGAAGAACAATACAAATGTTGTTTTATAACTAACATCTATTTAGGCGATCTCTTACAGAAGATAATTTTTTTATGAATATCATTCATATGAGAGTAGGCCTAAGTAATAAGAGAAAAGGCAATCATGGTTTTTCCTTTAGATTTGGATCCTTTTTGTACAGTCAAAACTTTATTATTAGCCTTATTGTATTACTAAATACCATACAGTCAGCTGACTTAAATGCTGCTTGCCCCTTTGTATGCATTTTTCTTTCTTACATTACCCTGATAAACGAAGGCTGCTCTGTGATCTGTGGAGAGCACATAAGCAATCACTCAACTCCACAACTCCAGCTGTATTACTTCTGAATGGTATAAATCTTAGGTTTCTCTTGGCCAAAGTTTATCAATCAGCATAAATTGGGTATGCATATTGGTATTTATTCTAAAACTGTGGTAACAACTCAACATCTATCATCAGAAACATCTACAGCATAAAATTAACACAAAATTGTGTGGTGACTTTTCTTTTCCATACATTCTATTTGGGAAATTGGAAAAAAGTTCTAATTTCTGCCTGTTGTCTGTTCTCTACCTTTAGTTGCTCTCAAAAACTAAGGACTAAAAATACTGTGAAACCATTTTAAGAAATGCCTATTGCATGTAGCTTTAAGTTCATAAATTAGATCTGATAAATTACTTAAAATCAGTCATAGACTATTAAATATTGGAAGCTTGAAATACCAAAAAGATGCATAGTCTAACCAGTTGATTTTGCAGAACAAGAAATTGTTATTAAATAAATTAAATTGCTTACTTAACAGAATTGCAATACTCATGTATAAATTGATTGTATATACAACAAATAATTCTATTTTAAATTTTTCACTTCAATTTTGTGCTCAAGGAAAAACTCAGCATGAGGCAATCACTTTCCAAGCATAATGCAATCACTTTTATTCATGTGAGATTTTGCACACATGGATAGTTTTATCTTCCTAACCATTTCTCAACTATATTTTGCTTTTGTACATGTATAAAGCTGTACACACATAGAGTTTAGTTCTCTACTGTGATGTTTGAATGACTATCCTAGGTAGAGATACAAGAACAAAACTGCATCTCAAATATTTTCAATATCTGAACCTGAGAAACTTTATAAAGAACTCATTTTAATTACATTAGGAAAGAGCTTTTCCAAAATACATACTTAAACATCTTAATAAACCTTGAATTTAAATAAGACTTATATAAGGAGACAATCCCAGAATTAAACCCAGTTTTAGAAAAAAGAAATGGAAAGGTAAATAAAGAGTGAAAATAGCATCTACAATGAGTAATTGAGGCTGGAATTGGGGAGAAATATCAATTCTCAGTTCTTCTTCCTAAATAAGTCTTTCAGCTTTCCCAAAAAGAGACCCACTCTTCCCATAAGGATTAAGTTAACTACTTAACAATTCTTTCTTTGCAGCCATTTCCAAATACATTCAATGGAGAGTTGACAGGTTAACACTAGAATCTTCAACAACTGTATAGGATGGAAAAAGAAATATTAACAGCTTGTCCATTGAACAAAATATTTGCTAAATGTTCCTTAAGACAAAACAATGCAAACACTACAGGTAGGGATAGTAAAGACCTATGAGACACCTTCAACTTAAGCATAATTATTTTGATACGCTGGTCTTCAACCACTGACTTACCACATTTTTAGTATCATTTGTACCAAAAAAAAAAAGAGAAAAAAAAACAGATGTGGTAACACATGCTTGTAATCTAGCTAGAGACAGGAGAATAGCAAATTTGAGTCCACTGTGGACAACCTAGTGACTTAATAAGACTGCGTCTAAAAGTAAAAAATAAAATAAAACAATCTCTGAAATATGACTTAGTATAAAGACTCTGTTTTTAATGCCCAGCAGTGAAAAAAAAATGAAAGTTTGAGAATCTCAATTGCACCACACATAAAAAAGCCTACTTTGGTCTATTTCAGAGCCTTCAAGTGTGGTAGTTGATTCTCAAAATCACTACATATCGAAGTATCTGAATATAATAATATGTTTTAGTAACAATTACTCTCCACATAGTTCTGTGGAATTTTCCCCAAATGGCACTCCTACAACATGGTGAGAGTCTTTTTATCTATACACAAGAGGTACAAAAGAATAAAAATCATGTACATGACTTTTTACGTTTATGTCTGAATACTTTTTAAAATAATTCCCAATGTACCCTGGGGAGAAATCCTCACAGAAGAAATATCCAGTACCTATGACTTAGTGGATTCATTGATCTATTTCTTCCTCTTTCCTTCTAATAATTGTGGATTACATAGTGACTCCTATAGCTGCTGCACTGTAGTAGTCAACTGAGAACATATATTCTCACTCTCGGACAGTGTTTTCTGCTAACATGGCACACTTATCAAAGCCTTTATTGTGTCAGTGATAGGCATGAGATAAAAATATAGCTAAGTAGATAAAGAACTGACAAAAAAATGGCACATTATTTGGAGATAAATGTAACCTCCCCATGAATCATAAGATTCATCCTTGACACCATTTAAAAAATGTTTCTATACTAAGAAGACTGTATTATTAACATCAGATTATGAAATAGAATTTTATCATTCTTGAAAGTTCTAATTGGATAGTGAAATTATCTAATTGCTGAGTAACAATAATAATATGGCATGATTCAAATCTGTAAGAAGACTGATTAAATGATTATCAAAATCAAAGACTCTTTGTATTATGAAGGATTTGAGGATGCATTGTAAATAAGAACTGGAAAAAAGCACATAAAACTCAAGTAGCAATCATAACCAGTGGAGTATAATTTCTCAAACGCTTATTAAAACTATTATAAACTGAATATGAAAATCATAATGCCCAGTTTCTCTAAAGAAAAGTTTATAGATCCTATAAACATGACGCCTATAAAGAATAAAAATATTAAAATAAAACTCTTGACTCCTGAATCATGATGAGTGAATTCAAACTGTGTATTTTATTTTGCAGGGTCCATTCCATATGTTGGCAGGCCAGACCCGTCAAGTCCATTGGCAGCCTCTCGTGCTGTGCTTATCCTTGGTGTGACACACACCAGGCAGGCGTGTGATGTACGAAAGCCAGAAAAATTTCCACTACGTGTCATTATCGTGAGAGAGGCAGAGCTGGGCCGTTGCTGCCAGTCCGTGGTGATGTTAGCTGGCCTTCTGGAATAGTAGCAGAGAAAAGTCAGTCAACATATTTTACCCTTCAGAGTTATTCAGGCGCATTCTGATCTCACCACATGGTCTGATAAGAGCGGAGTACAACTTGGCATCATACAGTTGTTTCCAAACAACCAATAGGAGTTGAGGCAAAAGGGTACTTTTTTTGTTTGCTTTTAAGATACAATCAGTGCCTTTCAAGGCTAAGACTTCAAACAATTTTTCCATTGCATAAAACACAAATAGCTACCCTTTATATATGTAAACATAGCAGAGTAATGAAAAAGAAAAGAAAGAAAAATTAACATAATCCGAGGGAATGAAACTCAGGTTCTCAGGCCAAAGCACAGTGTGAACCTGAGATTATGCAGTTGATTTAATGCTAATTCAACTCAAACTAGTTCTGTGTTTCACTTACAATCTCTCTTTTTTTTTTCTCCTTTGTGCTTGTTGTTTGTCACGAGATCTGATCTATTTGTAGGTCGAATTCAAAGGACAAGGAAAAAGCTGCCATAACCTTAGTCCAAGAGATGCACTAAATTTGAGACTGAGAGCAATAATTCTATAGCTTCTTAGTTGGAAATGAGCTCAGCTTCAAGAAATAAAAATAGAAGTGTCTGAATGTACCTAAAAAGCTCAGCCACATGGAATTAAAATGCCAATGCCTTTCAGCCTTCTTCATTTTAGTCATTGGAATTCCAAACTTAACAAATTAAAAAGCTCCTCTAGTCAAACATCTCTTTTATGTAGCCCTTCACTTGAGGTTGCGTTGATCCAAAATGAATGTGAATTCTGTAGTTCCAACCTGGCTGTTGTCATTCCTTTAAAAAAAGTTATCAAATTTCAGACAACAACGAACAAAAACATATTCCTACGGGGCACTGAAACTCTAAAAGAGTAACTACCTAGTTGATGATGATCTTTATGGTTCTAACATAGACTTATTGTGACTTTATCTTCTAAATAAATACAACATATTAAATGGAGACAAAAAATTTTCGTAATATTTTATGAATCTCTGTTTCTAATTTGCCTGAGGGCCATGGATAATACATGTTCGGTATCACATATTCAAAGTAGAGAAATTGGAAACACAAAACAGATTGAGGAAACCAATGTCCACCACTTGCATGAGATGATAATTTAGAGTATCTTTTAATGACTACATACATTTTTTGATGAATGCTTCCATATTTTACCTCCATCATCTGTACAATAGATCTATCTTCATGTTCTGAGGAACACTGAGTGTCTCTCTCCTTCCACTGTTTATTGATCTTTGGCTTGAGTGGAATCTCTTTGAAATTAAGGGCAGTTTTTTTGTTTAAAAGAGGTACTTAGGGAGCAGTGAGGACTAAGAATCTGACCCAGGGCATTTTAAACTCATGTTTATCTAACATTCATCATTTTCTCCTCGAACATCTGAATATAGTTTCCAAAACCACAAGTCTCACAAGTGTTTAGATCCCAGACTTGTAAACAGGTTTGATTTCCTTTTATTGAGCGTCTTCCTTCCTCGTCCGTTATTACATTCAGCTGGCCCTAATTCTTTTCCATGTACTTAAAGAAATGAAATATTCTGTCTGAATTAAGAGTAATCATGTGTTAGGGAGAATCAATCCTGAAACAACAGAAAAGTGAATTGTTCTCAATGAATCTGTGTCCAGTGACTGAGCAACGAAGGTTTAGACGAATACATAAAAAGACTAGTAATTTTACTGAATCATATTGTTCAATTTCAATTGTGTCTGTTAATGTAAACAGCTCAGTGATTGATGTATTATCGGATATTCGTAGCGTGTGTCTGTAATGAATATGTCTATGAATGACCCTCTGAGAGTAAATCAATACTAGAATGATATCACTGTTGATTTGGAGTTTAAATGATTGCAAATCAAATGTTAAAACATCCAGAGTTTAACCCTGAGTGCTTTAAAAGCTAAGAAGAAAAATAAAAGTACCCCAAAACAAAATAACCACAGATTTATGGAAGACAAACAACCTGAAAACTTCTTTATTAACCTTTTTTTGTACCTGAGGTCATTATTTGAAGTGCCCATTAGATAGAACATTACCATAACATCCTCGTGACATAATCAAATACATAAGTGTCTTAAACCAATTATACACTTCTTTTAAAATTAGGCCATTATTAACTGTCAGGCAAAACCACTTATTATTCTACCCAGTAGATCAATTATCTCTGTGAAAGTATCGTTTCGCATAACCTACTGACTGTGTGTTCTCCCGAGCTTCATAGATGCCCAGGTATCCAAACTGATTGAGAAGTCAAGGCAACATCTTTCCTGTAACTACTGCTGAATCTCTCTCTTCTTCATCCTTTCATCTTTTACAAATTTCATGCTCTCCCTCAAATTGCTTTGCATTCTAAATACCTGTGACTTGCTGCAAGACCCTAATAAATCTGACATAAGTGTCTTCCACCACCCACAGAATTGATACTCAGAAGCCTCATACACAAATGTGATGCTGCCATCATTTCCAACTAGAAAACTTGGGAAACTCAAGTTGGCCTGTTAATATAGCTCAGTTTGTCCAAATAATGCCTCTGTGATGAGGTGATCAGATGTGATCTTTCATTGACGCCTCTCCTTTCTTACATCTTCCAATCTTTTTATTTCTTGAATTTTAGGAAAGGGTCTACAGGGTGTTCAGGAGTCTCACTATTAGATCAGACTCATAGTGATCTGCCTGTCAACAGCCTCCCAAGAGCTAGGATTACAGGCACACACCACCATGCCCAATCTTCATCTTCCAATCTTATCTTTTCTCAGATCCTATAGCTCAACATTTTCCTCACTGTACACTGACATATTCAGAAATATTATGCAGTCATATGTCCACAACAAGGACACATGTAAATTATTGTTTCAAGAATTAATTATTTTTCAAACTGATTTCCATCTTAGGTGTACAAGTACTTACTATCCACCCATAAACATTTTTTTCTTAAACAAGATCTTCCTGACTCCTCTAGCTTCATGAATTTGCAGAATTCTCCTAATTGGCTTAAAACTCAAAGTTATCTTTTCTATGTCCTGTCTCTTATCAATCTCCTCCCATCAACTTAATTTGACAATTTGCTCCACACTTCATAAAGTGTTTTCATTTAATTGTAATAAGTGTGTGAACTATATGGAAAGGCTAGCCTGAGAACTTAGCAACTACTATCTAAATGGTACATCAGGAGGACGAGTGACGTCTGTCAGAAATATGAAGGCTTATCCCCCTTCTCAGACAACTGAACGAGAATCTGGATTTTAACAATGTTTGTGGACATACAGTACATGATAATATCTTAAGAATTGTTCAGAAGAAGTGATAGATTTGCTAACAATAGGCAGTCAGTGGTAGAACCAAAATTAAACAAAAATTTTCTCACCCCAGGTTCCTCAGCCCAAATTAGGTGTTATTTAAAATGTGGTTCTCAGGGTTGGGGAGATGAGTCAGTAGAATAAGCGCTTGCCTGGCAAGCACAAGGGCCTGAGTTCAATCCCCCTTTCCACAAAAATAAATAAATAAATAAAATAAAATGTGGTTCTCAGAGCAGCGGAAGAAATATCACTCAGAAAATTCCTCAAAATTCAAAGTCTTGGGTGATGCTTCACATGTCTAAATCAGAATCTTGAGATGAGGTCATGGAATTGATGCGCTTGCAGGTTTCCCAGGTAATTCTCACACATGCTTAAGTTTGAGAAGACTAGTTCTCTCTGTCTCTCTCTGTCTCTCTCTGTCTCTCTCTCTCTCTCTGTCTCTCTCTCCCCCTCCCTTCCTCTCCCTCTCTCCCTCCCTCCCTCCCTCTCTTGCCCCCCTCTCTTTCATATTCTGTATTCACTCATTCACTCAATAAATGTCTCAATGTTTCAGGGAATGAATTTATTACACAAATTTCAGTAGCTCCCTACAGTTCCCTAGATAAGGCAATTATCTTCATATACCCTTAAGAGACCACCAGTGTTTCCTCAAACTTTCATTCATTATGTCTCTAACCACCGTTCTGCATTAGCCTTTACTACAGATAAAAGGCCAAGAGGAAAATTCCAAGAAAATCCACTAAAACAAAAGACATATCTCTGGGGGAGATTCTATTTTCAGCAATGAGATTGAAGCTGTTATTGCATAAAGAGTTTTACATGACTCACACTCCATAAGCCCTTCCTGCCCAGAGCCAAATTTTGTCTTACCCAGTGTTTGAGTTTGACTCCACTGGCAGAAAACCATGACAGAATATGTTGGGAAGAAACGTGGACAAGGGCAGTTTTTTACAGAATGGAGAGAGGTCTTTGGTTGACAGGTTTTTTTGGTATGATTATTTCCATAAAGCTACTTGATGAAGAACCAGAAATGTTGTTTTGTTTTTTTAATAAAACACTATAGGTAAAAGAAACACTACAGGGTGAGGTCTACATTTTTGAGTTGCTAAATGTAGGAATGTCATAAGTTTTAAAAACCTTGAAGTGATCCCTCGTCTTATTATAAATCTGATAAATGGTTTCCACTGCTACTAAACCCTGTACATTTAATCCACTGTCTTACGCTTCTTCCCCATGGAGACTTGACAGTACACCAATGATTCTCAATCTTTGATATACCCTGACATTGCCAGTAGTGCATTAAGAAAAATCTATACTTGATGTACATATCCAGGCACTATATTTAATTGTTCTGCAGTGAGAACCAGTCAATTTACTTTATTAATTGTTTAACTTCACCAAATACTTCTATGTGTAATCAATGTTGAAAACAATAACCCTATGCTATGATTCTTCTCTTACAGTATCATGTAAAAGAACAGACTAATGCCATATACCAGGAATAGGGTCCGTGATTCTTCTTTGTACACAAACCAGAGGGAATTACCCCTCTACATGTCACTCCTTATGTCTCACATACAGTAATTCAACAATACCTGAGTTCCTATTTGCCAGTCATGGCATAGTGTCAGAAGAGACTATAAGTGATCACAATTTTTAAAAGTCTAAACAGAATAAATGAAACTTTTCAAAAGCAAGAAGTTAGTACTGGTATATTGCCTCGAAAATGTACAGATGCATAGTTGTGTTGGAAATGTACAAGGCAAAGGAAGGGAAGAAGTACAGAATAACACAGGAATTATGCAGCGCACAAGAAAGAGAAGCGGATGTGTTGTGTATCTGAGTCTCTGTTACCTCATCTTAGACCAGGATGATGAAAGCAGCAATACTGCAGCATTTTTGACCATCAGTGTCAGCATGCTTCTAACAGTGCCTTGTAAACAGAAAGGTATTTATTATTCCCATAAATCGGCTCTTTTTATTGAAATCCTAATAAAATTTCCAAAAGATTAACTTTGCATTTATGGGTAATTCCTCACAAATATGTTCTGCAAATATTTCTTGCCACTTAACAGCTTTGTGAATGTAGAATCATTCTGAAATAGTAGAGAAAAATCAATAGTGGCAAAGCTAGTATAGTTTTTCCTATAATAGTTTCATAACTAAATGCTTGGATGAAATATTCAGATCTTTAAGTATATGAGTTTCAGATGAGATCGTTACACTTTTCAGAGATGCTATAATAAGTTCAAAGCAGTAAGGGGTGGGCATGAAATATGCAAAGCTCTACAAAATAGACAGTTACTAAATGCATGCTTATGAGGGGCTCATCCCACCCAACTCAAGGCACATGTATCCTATTAAGAGAAGCCCTTTGCAAGTGGTTTCTTTACATCTCGGTTGAATTAAGAATAAAGGGATTACCATCATATCCATCAAAAACCAGGATGCTTTTTGTTTTATAGATCATACAGATTTCATGTGATGAGGTCATCCTCCTTTAGACTAGAAATACCCTAACACAAATTTTATCCCCATAGAGGGTTTCATTCATTTCTCCTTTCTCTAGCCTTAGAAATACCACAACCATCAATACAACCGACAACAAATTTTCAAGAAAATATTTATAAATACTCACATTTTAGTAAAAGTTAACTCTGGTTGTTCATACAAATTTCTAAATTGCATTAATTTTTCTCGTTCTTCTACACACTTTATCATATAGGAACCACCTTTCTTCTAAGATAAACGTTGGCTTTAGCTCATCAAAAAAAATTAGCTTCTTATGTCTGTCAGAATTTGCATAAAACTCAACTGAGTACTTCGGTTTGCTGTTGTACAATTTCCACTGAGAGCATTTGGGTGCTTTTTAAGATTTTCATGCATAGTCTTTACATTTTTATGAAATCAATATCCTGTGTGCTTTTAAAAAATGCTGACAAGTGTGCCATTGTATCCTTTAACACGGTCTCAAAATAAACAAACACTAATACCTAAAAAGTTAAAAAGAAAAAAGAAACAAATATCTCTGAGACAGGTGGCAATCAAAGTCATGCATATTACTGTTTCATGACGAGTTTGAGAGGCACAATATTTATGAACAAGGACCATATTTTTTCTGCTGATCAAATTCAAATATTCTAGACACTTAGAATTATAAACATTTGCTTCTCTGCCTGCCAGGGGGCAAATACAGGCAGCAGCTAGAGAATAATTAGCAGAAATATGACAACAGGGAATAACATCAAATATTATTAGTTAAAATGGCAGAAATGCAGAATGTGAAAATTCAATGTACAACCTGCAAGGTATAAAGTAGAAAAGATTTTCACAAAGATTCCAATGTATGTCACCTCTATTGTACCTTTGTAGGATGTAATAAATGACCTTTTTCCTGTGATAGTGACTCACGATAGGTCCACAATGTGATCTTTAACTCCACTCAACAACAAATGATTGAAAATAATGAGTTCCGGGTTGCTTCCTTGAGGATGGACATTCAGAGTTGGTAGTTGCCTATTGCCTTCCTCCTACCAATAAGCAGGCAACATGTAAGAGAGCAAAGCCAACTGGTAGGCTTTGTCACACAACACAAGTTAAAGCTAATGAAAACAGCAAGTTCAATACAATCCTCACCAGCCAATTTTCTATGAACTAGGTAGTGCTCTTGCCATAGTGTCACATCTGCTCTGGGGAGAATTTCCAGTTTCTTCTGCTCTCAGTCTCCAACTGATAAAACCAGCATTTTAAATGCAACCATCCCCTTCTGCCTTTGTAAGCCAGTTTTCCTCTGCTGAGAATGGCAGCTGCCAATGTTTCCTGGCTGGACTTCTCTGTCTGCATGCCATTTCAGCTTTGTCTTTACAACATGGACGTTTTCTCATCAGCATTTCTGCACCTATACAGACAGGATTTTGCATAAGCCTCCAGTATGAGGGAAAAAAGAAAAAGTTCAGTTCAAGGGGGAGAAAGACCACCCTTACTGAGCAGAAATTACTCATTCTCTGATTATTACCATCTGATATTCGAAAGCATTCTAAAGCACTAACCATGGTTGCAGTTGCCTTGTGTTTACTCTTTCAATAAGTTATGCTCATTATCATATAGTCCCGAATAGCACTAATCAGATGAGAAAATATAGATGAATTTATAAGTACTGCCTGCATTTTAGTCTAATTAATGACTACTTTCCTACATCTAAATGTGAAAGTAGGAGCAGAGTCTTTTTTTTTTTTGGCTTTTAAAATCATTTTATTGATGTATATTTTTATTTATTTTTTTCATAATTTTATTGATAAACAAATAGCAATTAGACAGTTTCAAAT
>NDGM011133338.1:0-12301 GCA_002564305.1 Octomys mimax | reverse complement strand
ACAGCAATTAACCACTAGGAAGAATGTATGCCATGTGTTAATTATTGAAACTGTCCTACCAATGTGATTTGAAACTGTGTCATTGCTATTTTTTTATCAGTAAAATTATGGGGAAAAATAAAAAAAAAGTAAAAATAAAAAAGTGTATGTATATGATATCAGTCAGAAGTGTCATTATGTAATATGTCAGGTTAATTTGAAGAATGAATTATCAAAATATTTTCTTGTAGATATTGACACAAGACTCTTGAACATTTTAGTGGCATTTCCAGCAGACCTTTTTTTTTTTTTGTGGAACCAGGGATTGAACTCAGGCCCTTGCACACGCCAGGGAAGCACTTTTTCCACTGAGCCATCTCCCTGGCCCTTCCAGCCCTTCTACCAGACCATTTGTTGATGTTCATTTTGGAAAGCACTATTTTATGACAGATCCATCAATAGGAACAGAATTATTTTATATACGTATGTTAAGAGGTATAAGATCTCAAGAAATACATGGGTGTGGAACCTGGCTGGGCTTCCTCTGCCTGTCACTTTTGCCCTTGGGTAACGTGCACCTGCCCAGCAGTATCATAAAACATAATTTAAATTCTTCAGGTGTAAAAATTGCTCATCATTTCATGCCATGGGCCTTGAACTTGCACTAAGATAGTCAGAGTCATAGATGTTAATGTTATTTATGCTCAGGATCTCTTGTCTAAAAGTCTAGAATAGTGAGCAATAATACAGCCTTACTGTTCATCAAAGAACTACAGTAAGTGAAGCTGGTCCAGGCAGAAATGATCTGGATGATGCAGGCATCGGGATCAAGGGTAATACTCAAGCAATCTGAAACAAGAAGATTCAGAGAAATTTACAAACTTTCCAAATAGCAGTAGTAGTTCCCTATGGAAAATCATTTTAGCTTATTAGAGTCACCACAGAGGATAGAGCTACAGCAGGTAGGTACAACTTTCCCAGAGTTTAGTTCCCAGAAGTACTTTCCAGAAATTAAAATGGCATATTCTTGGGCTAGGACATCATGGAAGGTTATGAGTTTTATCAGGCAGCTTGTATTTGAGGGATGGTTGTTCAGTCTCTTCATCAAATAATGGTATTTGTGCAAGACATGTGACAATAATGCCCTTCCAGGTTTTTCTCATACTACAGATGTTATTCTAAATTCACACATTGTATAAAACATTTAGGACTTAATTTAGTAATTACCAGAAGGCTCAATATTATTCTTTGGTAATGACATTAAAATTTCACTCTAGCAAGAAATATTAGAATTTATAATCTAATCTTCTTGCCCTTTTCTACTTTAGGATGTTATTGGCAAAAGCAGAATGGGGCAGTTCTGCTACTTGTCATTCCAGAGAAACAAAATTGAGCTGTAATTTTCTTAAAGTGCTTTTGCAAAATATAATTTTCTCATGATATTCAGCATATAATTAAATTGATTTTTACAAACTATATAGTATATGTTAGCAGTATCAACAAATGAAATGGTGTTTTAGCTGACATTTAGTCTTGCATACAAATAAACACACATTTCAAACTTCCAGACTATTCTAAATTATGACAAATATAATTTGCTGAAGATAAATTTATAAAAGTTTTTAAAATTCCATGTCAATTATAATTTAATGCATAAAATCAGTACTTGTAAAAACACCAGGTATTACATAACAGAGATATTGAAAGGCAAGTCAATTGCTTTAGAGTATTAGCATATATAGAATAAATAATTGGAAAATAATACTCATTTTTAAAAAGATTTCCTTTAAAAAGTTATGACTGTGCCCTTAAAAAGACAGTAGACATGATATTGGTAACTTTAAGGATGTATACACCCTATTTCCATAAAAACCATTTGTCTCACTAATTGATCTATGTTACGTATGGTGTAGAAGAGAGATGAGAATATGAGGTTTCACCTTCAAATCCATGGGTCAATCCTTAATTGTGGCAACTCAGAGCAAATATATCTTTGTGCTTCAGTTTCCTAAATTAATATAGGTACAATGTATACTGTGACAGTTAAAACAACAAATTTTTCATTTTAAGAACCATTATATTCACATTAGATATAATACAATCTCAGGATAATGCTAAGATTTCATATCGCTATTATTATATTGAAAAAAATATAGGATGAGAGTTGATTGGTTTTATGAGCTGCCGAACCTCAGGACCAGCACAGTTCAGCAAGATATTTAATATTTCAGTGATGACTAATATGGGTTCTTCTGAGTGTTTTTGTTTATTTATTTGTTTTGTTTTCTTTTTCATTTCATGTATTTGGTACAGGGTCTCACTGTGCACCTCGGACTCCTAGTGATCCTCTGTCCTAAGCCTCCCCAGTGCTGGGATTGCAGCTGTGCCCCACTACACCCGGGCTTGGTCTCCAGCTCATTGCACCTGGTGGTGGAGCCGGCAAGGCACACTGGCTACTCTTTTTGAAGTTTATTAATAAAATTGCTTGAAAATGAATTTTGATAAAGAATTAAAACAATAGCTTACCTGATTGGTGTAGGTTCTTGAAATTTTATGTCAACATAGAAATAAAATGTTTCTAAAACTTTTATTCTTCTAGAAATTCAGTGAATCTCTTGCTTACAACCCACATATTACCCCTTAATGGTAATATATAAGAAATAATACTACATTATTTTTGTTACTTTACTTTTGATAATAAATAAAATTAAAATACAAAATTTTTCTCCTTTTATGAATGCAATATACAAGGTTATAGAGTATTTTCAAGTTTTCTAAAATGTTATTAAAAATGCAAACTTATAATTCTGTTTAAAACACTGGAAGTAGTTAAGAGTTGCCAGTTTTTCTTTAGGAGTTAGATAGTCCAAGTAGTTGTGTTCAAATTTCAGTCTTCTATTTACTTATTTATGTATTTTTGTATTTTAGAGAAGGGTCTACAGGATGTTCAGGGTCTCAGTACTAGATCGGACTTGTATTGATTCACCTGATTTACAGCCTCCCTAGAGATGGGCTTATAAGTGTGCACCACCTATAAACTCAATCCTTGTCTCAGCACTCCCTGGGGGCGAGGCCAGCATGGCAGGCCCAGGGATCGAAACCCCAGCCCCTATGCCTGATTGCATATGCTTTAATCCACTGAGCTATTTGCCCAGCCCTAATTCAGTCTTTTAGTCTTTCTCTTATGTTTCTTATTTTCTTAACAGTTTTCATACCCAACAAGTAAGATAACTTCTCTTTTGTTTTATTTCTTTCAGCTTTCTTTATTTTTATTGTATTATTTTTTTCAGCTTTCTTTTTAAGGATTCACCTTACTGATCTATACTGGCATTCCTGGGTGCTTTTTTTTTTTTTTTTTGGTAGCAAAGACTGAACTCAGGATTTTTGAATTGTTCTACATCCTCACCCATTTTAAAATGTGTTTTTAAATTTTGAGGTAAATTATTGGTAAGTCACCAAGTTGCCAAGATGGACTTGAATTTGTGATCTCAATGCCTCACCTTCCCAGAGTGGTGATATTATAGGTATGTACCACCAAGCCTGCTTGTGTAATGATAGTTCCTACTGCATCATCTGAGTTGCATTAAAAAAATGGTTAGTTATGTTCCAACAAACTAAGATACCATTTTTGAGGGGTATTTGATGCTAGGCACAGCTTACAGTTTCACTAATTTTGGTTGTTTGGGATATATATACTTGACCTGACAGGGACTGGGATGACAGGGTTTACACAGTACAAAGCATGAGCTCTTGCTCCTGAATCCACTCAGAGGGCACAATAAGTACACAGGTATGTGAGATGCCTATAATGCCTAGAACCCAATTAATTGAAACTTCAAACGCTCTTTGGTTCAGGTCTGTTTCCTCTTCTCTGGCATACTTTTCCTACAAACACTTATCAATGTTCTCCACATATTATATCAAATACTTCTAGAATAAAATTGATACAATTGTGTACACTATTTGGTTTTAATAATTTATTACTGCCTGTATTATAGGGACAGTAAAATCACTTTGATATTTTTAATGCCAGCACCCTCACTGGAATTAATACAGCTTTTCTATAATTTGGTTAAGTCCTTTGACACATTTCAATATGGATTATTTCTAACATTCTTCCTCTTCTTTCTACAAATCTGAATCAAACACATCTACTTTTCCCTCAGTCCAGTCTCTGAAATTTTCTTCTCCAAGAACATATCTTTCCATCGGTGCCAGTTCTTAGTATTTCTTATATCTTTTACATTTCCCTCCACTGATTATTTTCATACTATTCCAATTTCTTTGTTTCAACTGTCCTCTTAACTTTGATGTGATTCTGTCCAATTTTTATCTCTCTTCATTATGTAGAAAACTTTTGGAAGCTTATTCCTATTGTAGATTTGCTTCCTCTTTCTTGTCATACAAAATGCATAATAATGTTACTTCAATACCCATATATTTTAAGAATCCAGCCTTCTCCTCCCACTTCCCACATCCTGTAGCCTCTGCAGCATGTGTCCCTCATGGTCTTTCATTTTTCTCTGTGAACTTCCCCCCACCCTTGCTTTAGTTTTCAGAGCCCACTGATTGTTCAGCATCCTCACTCATAGCTGGAGCACAGTTATTCTCCAGTGTCCTACTCTCACCCTGGTCACACTATAGCCCAGTTCACACTGCAGCTTTCTCTAGATCATTGCCTTTGCTTCTCCTAGTCTATAATTCTAATGAAAAATCTTATGTCTAGGCAGAACCTAAGTGAAATGCAGACCAGAATGCTCCCAGCTTTAACAAGCAGTTCCACTTGGATTTCTTGTGCAAAGCAAAAATTAAAACTTTCTTATACAAAGTAAAAATTAATGTTTCATCCCTGACTCCAAATGTGTCTCTTTCAGATTTCATCATTTTTAGATATTTAGTTAAAATATCTTAATTTATATTTTCATAAAACTAAGTATATATTTTTTATTCCCTCCAGAGCAAGATATTTACTATGGAAGATAAATTTTTAGAGTTCTTCCATTATGAAATCATAAATTCAAGAAAATGTCAATCACATCAAAAAGAAAAAGGAAATTGGAATGACAGATGGTACCTTTCAGATATCTTTCCTCAAATGAAAAATATCAGAAAATGATCTCACAATACAAATATTGTAAGAGTTAAGAATACACAACATCATCTTCATCAAATTTACCATGTAATATGTAAATTATTGACTCTTTTACAGGATATAAGGAGCTAAAATATTGTTAGGACAGAAAGTAATTGTAAAAACATTCCTTTAAATTGGGTCAGGGTTACAGCTCAGCAGCATAGTACCTGCCTGGCAAGTGCGAGGTCCTGAGCTTTATTCCTGGTACCAAAACCTACAGGTGAAACAAAATAAACTCCCAAACAAAAGAGAAAACTTATTTGAACTAATAAGAAATACTATAGAGGCTATTCACAAAAATGAAAACATAAGAAAATCAGAAGATTTACATATTTATATAGCAGTAGCTAATAATGTCCATTTTTTAATTTTAAGAATGAAAATCTTTTAGTGTACAGAGAAAAAATAGGAAATTTTAAAGAAAAATTGGCAGCTATATCAATTACTTTTTACAAGATGTGAAAAGCAGTAATGTTACAAAAATTAGTAACACTATTTATTAAGAAAACAGGGCCTGCAGATAGCTCAGCACACTCTGCGCCTGATTAGGCAAGCACAGGGACCTTGGTTCAAGTCCTGCATCACATGCCGCACCAGCCGTGCCCCTTGCGCGCTGATCTGGCTACCAAGACCAGTGGTGGTGATGCATGCCTGTCATCCCAGCGCTGAAAACAGGAGTACCACTACTGAGTCTGAGCTGTGTAGAGAGACCCTGTACCAAATACATTTAAAAAGAAAGAAAGAAAGAAAAAGAAAAAATAGCAAACATTTATTGGTTACTTATTTTATTCTCAGAGATATGTTGTGTATTTATAGACATTTTCATTGCACCTTTGAAGCAGCTGTGAGCCTCAAACATTATCATTAGTCACAGTCTACAAATGGGTAAACCGAGTCACAGAGAGGTTAACACACTTGCTTATTGTTTCAAAGTTAATAATAGTAATGCTAAACATCATATCACAGTTTTTAAGATGTGGTGTATAAATCATCTTCATCAGAACTATATACATTCCTACTACCATATGCATTTTAAGGAAATTTGAAGCCATTTTTTTTTTTTTAATTTATGAATTTAGTACAGGTTTCACTACGCAGCTAGGACTCCTAGTGATTCTCTTTTCAGCGTCCCCAGTGATGGGATTACAGGCATACACCACCATGTCCTATCTCAGAGGCCAGTTCAACACGTCCAGGGGTGGGGCTAAAATGGCATGTGGCACAGGGACTGAACCCAGGTCACTGTGCTTGCCTAAGCAAGCACTTAGTCTGCTGAGCTATCTTGCAGGCCCTTGGAAGCCATTTTAACAAAATAATCTTTATCATCCCTTCATTATGTAAGTCAGCACTTCTATATGCTATTGCTGCCTATAAGTTATAGTACTGCACATCATGCTATATTTCAACTCATGAAAAGAATCATAATCCAAGCATTGATATCAGTGTGCAAAGTTCGAGTGAAGACATTACAAGAGATCTCAATTTCAAGATACAGAAAGTGATTGAATTAAAGTACTTTGTGCTTAATGACTTACTCCAGCCACCAGTAAAATAAATCAAATGAAGAACTCAGTTAGAAAATTAATTCTTAGAAAGTCTGGTAGCTAACATAGTAGGCTTAACTTATCTCTAGTTTTCTCATGTGTAGAACACAGAAAAATAAGGCCACTTTTATAAAGTTGTGATGATACTTATCTCATACCATTCATAATATGCTTTATAGATTTGGGGGCAATATAGAAATGCAAGCTTTAGCTTACAATCTTGTCTTTCAAAATGTAAGAGAAAATACTATAAAATAGTTAAAGTTTCAAAGATATGGATCCTTGAAAGAAGTTACCTCTGGACAGGGTGCACTTAGCATGCAGATCCAGAGTTAGAATCAATGATGACCTTTAGAGAGAAATACTTGTATGGGAAGTTGTCACTCAAGTTTCTATCAACATGATACATCTTCAGTAAAAGAGGATCCACTGTTAACTTATGTAAGGGGTTTCGTGGAGTGCCCATTGAAGCAATGCTTAGAATCCCTCTTTAAAGCATCCTCTTGAGTTCACAGAAAACGGCCTCACCAATACACCATGAGGACTGCATACATCTGTGGCCTGGGGTGTCTGCACACAGCAGCAGCCCCAGGATATGTTGACAGTGTCTCAGAATCTGTCTTCAAAGGGCAGCCAGCAGAGATGAAGCATAGATTACAGATTCCAGAAAATATGTTGGATACTCCCTGGGGACCTCCTAAGTGGAGGTCAAGGTCTCACTGTTATACAGGTATGGGTTAATGAGCTCACAAATTAGGATATTAATATTAATAGAGCATCCTTAGTACCCACAGGCTAATGAAGTCTGGGGTCATTTAGGTTGTATTAACATCAAACAAAGTGGAATTTTAGGCCAAAAGCATTTACTAGGATAAAGAGAGCAATTTTACTGATTAAAGAAGATAAAAGCTGTAGTTATTGTTGGAGATGAAGAGCAGTATCAAAATACAGAAAGCTAAACATGACCATAAATAAAAGCCTGCAAAACCACAATAAAACTGCTTCTTTGGTTTTGACATGTTAAAGAAAGAAATTTAA
This sequence comes from Octomys mimax, assembly GCA_002564305.1. Classification (NCBI taxonomy): domain Eukaryota; kingdom Metazoa; phylum Chordata; class Mammalia; order Rodentia; family Octodontidae; genus Octomys; species Octomys mimax. The sequence goes on along the minus strand of NDGM011133338.1, from coordinate 4,606 downwards.
ATCATTTTAGGGAATCAGAATAATATAATTGAGAATATATATATATATATATATATATATATATATATATATATAACACAAATACATGTATACGTTGCTAGGCGTGTACATGCACACACACATATAAATACTAAATTGCTCTTGCTTTCACAACACATTATTTAGAACGAATTAAAAAAAACTGATGACAAAATTCTGATGTATATTATTGACAAAAACAATAAAGTAAATGTATAAATTAAAAGTGTCATTTGAGAAATAAAGAATTATTAATTTTCCAGTGTTTTCTAGAATACATATAGATATTACTACATAAAAGTATAAATAATTGGGATTTTTATTTATTTTTCACCATTATACCTTTCAGTACAGTGTTAAGATGAGAAATAAAAGTGAATGCTATTTATGAAAATATGTACAAAACTTAGATGATGTCATTTTTAAAATGATTAATAGTAAGTTATTGCATGGAGTTTATGATAAGTCAGCAAGTCATTATATTAAGTCTACTAGTAATACTTCTGTGTACTAAACTCATATTTAATATGTTAAATACAAGTTTAAACCAATAATGTAGTATAGAATTAAATATATTTATCATCCATTAAGCTCAGAGCATAAGTTTTTTTATGTGCAAACTTTAAAATAATTCAAAAATGGTATCACAAAAATAAAATGTGAAAACATTAAAAGTATGAAATGCCAAAAAATTGAAAGAAAACATGTGATAAGCTCTTCCAAGAAAACACAAAGTTAGCATTCAGAAAAGAAAATCAAGTTGTTTAAAAAATAAACAAATGTTATGAACAAAGAACTCAAAAAAGTAATGGAAATAGTCATCAGACTATGTAAAGATATTCAACCTAACTTAAAACAATAGTTACGTTTCAATTTAATTATATTAGTGTGAAAATTTTAGGGTAAATAGAATATTTAAAATGGGACATTGGGTAAAGTGTCTTCTGTAGCAAGGCAATCTCATTTCAAGAAATTTGTTCTTGGGCCTGCTGTTCCAGCACTGCCCCCAGGGAGTGCTGAGACAGGGATTGAGATTGGGCATGGTGGTGCATGCCTGTAATCCTAACATTTGGTGGGCTGTAAACAGGAGGATCACACAAGTCTGATCTAACCAGTGAGACCCAGTAGACCCTGTAGACCCTTCCCCAAATAGAAAAAAAAAGAAATTTGCTCTAAGTTAAAAATCATGAATATAATAGGCAAAAATTTGTCACAAATGATTTCCATAATTATTTAGTAATTATATAATAACATGCAGTGAAATCTTACACATCACCAATGAGATTGGAGTAAATTTTAAGGGCAATAGTTTTGAATTTTTAGTCTCTTTTAACTATACCTTCCTGTTTCTGCAGATACATCACAAATCTGAATGGTTTTTCTACCCATCTTTAAATACAAATGATGCTCTTTACCACAACCTTTTTTTTATTGCCCCCTTTAATTGGCTAGATTTTCAGGAGTCACAATTCATTGATTCCATGTTAGTGTCTGGTGTTCGTGTGGAATAGAGATGTACTATACACAAAGAACAACATTACTTCAATTACTATGTGCTAGATATTTATGAATTACCCTATGACATAAGAATTACCTTTTACTTTGTTTCAAAGGTAAAGAAAATGAGATATAGGCAAATCAGTAACTGGCAGTATCACCAGAGGCCAGAGCACACGTGGAGGTCACTACACTGCAACTTCTATAGCACTGGTGAATGCTGTTACTGTTTATATACAGCTTATCAAAGAGCAAATTGTCTCTACATTAATGCTACTTAAGCCATTCTAAATCTCAAACCCACAGGAAAACTCTATACATGTTCTCCTAATTGATTTTCCGTGCAGAATTTCAACACCTGCAATTTTGTGACATAGAGATGCGCCTTCCCAGGCTCATGATCATCAGTGCCTCCCACACAAACAAACCAAAAGAATGAGGAAAATAAAAGGAAAGGTCATTCTATGAAGGTTGAGCAGAGAAAATCAAACTGAGTACCAGAGAGAATATGAGGACAGGAGCATGAAGGGAAAAGGAGAAGGAACTTTCTGGATTGACACCCTCAAAACTCTGGAGAAATAATGAAAACAATTTTACTATTCCCAGGCTTCTAAGAGAAAAAAATGTAGGGAAGTATTAGGTTTTCTTCTCTTACATTTCGGGTCTCCATAAATGTTTTCATTACTCCTAGGTTACAGAAGAGAAGAATGAGTCTTTTCATAGTTTTTGAACATGAGAGGATTTGGACTGACATCTGAGAATTAAACTTTAAATCATCATAAAATGGATGAGGAAAGAGATATACAAATTCATCATAAACTAACTTTGCCAAGCCAGCAAGATTTTGCAGACACATGTCCCAGAGTGTATTTTTTAGTCTAGGAACCTTATAAAACGATCTTCAGAGGAAAAATAAAACCTCTCCTGCCCACATTTTGGGGATTCATGAGTCACTTTAGTATACTAAAGGCTCTGAGAAGTCTGGTAGGATTAACACATTTGACTGGGTGTTTTCTACACTTACTTGATAACATTTCTGTTTTAGGGCTGGAAAGCCTAGTAATTTAGGCTTTCACAAGAAGACCTTGTTGAGGTTGGATAATATTAATACACTAAAATAAATAGATCCTTCTCTATATGTCACAATATTATAGAACTAACATGAGTTATGGAAAAGTAAAGCTACATTAACATGCTCAGTAGTCAATAGGAATCCTTGATCTTAGTTCTGCCACTTACAGGCTCTTTGGCTCAGTAAGTTCTTTGATGATTGTGAATTTTCTTTGATTAAACTGTAAATTGGGATTATAGTACCATGTGTGGCTTTGTTGAGTATGGTACTTAATCTAAAGTCATGATTGACCTATAAGGCAAATGTAAATTATTTTCTGAAAGATAATTTTGTGGTAACTGGCAAGTTATTTTTAAACTCAAGTGACCTGTAGAGTCTTTGTTCCTGTGTGTAATGAGAGGAGTGTTGTCTCTTCCTGTTCTTTTTCTTTGTTTTCTGAAGTAATGGGGATCATGTTAGGATTTTGAGTGCATGAGGGCAAGCACTCTATTGAGCTACATGCCAGGTTTTGTTTTTGTTTTTTCATATCAGTATTCCTCAAACCTGTGTTTTTGTCTATGTGTATCAGTGACTCCACACAGGACTAGATTCCAGTCTCTCCACCATAGTGGATGCCAATTATGACAGGAGGCTGAGAATTTCACTGAGGCTCTTTGTTTATTTTGTGCTTATTACTTTAATTTTGATCTAGAATTAAATGTCACCTTTTAGAAATTCAGCACCCTTCTGTCTCTTGTTTTAGTGTTGTATCTATGGAACTGGCGCTTTTTTATGTGTATATACAAAAAACTAATATGTATGTGTATATACAAAAAAATGTTATAGAGAGGATAACATTTAGGTACATAAAACCATATTAGTTTGATTCAATTTTTTTTCGTTTGAAAAGTAGTGCAAGATGGAAGATGAGACAAATTAACAAATATAAACATTTAGAGAACAGTATAGCAAGATCACATAACTTCTAATGCAGCTTTTCATCTTTTCTTCCATTACTGTAATGGAAATTCCTTTAGAGATGTTAGTTTCGTTTATTTAGATTATGTCATTTAAGAGTTTGAAGATAGTTTTAGTTTCACTTAAACTTAGAGCAGTGTTTATAAAACTTCTTTGGGTCTTAAAGAAACAGCTGATGCATTTCCAGGACAGCCGATTTGGAATTAAAAGACAGACAGAGCTCCTTACACCATTTAAAAAGATGGTTCTCCCCTTGGGCAGACTTACTAGTGAAGACAATCAGTTTGGTAGCTTAAGAAAAATAAAAATAGGCTCTAATAAACAAAATATAGTTAGTGTTTTAGAACACAGGGTATGTCTAAAACATATAATTGATTTAACCCTGTTAAGTCCCCCTTAACACTATAAACAAACCTTCTTAACCATCTCCTGGTAAATTTCCATTTAAGTTTGTTCTTTGGTGAAAGAAGAACTTTTCAAGTCCCGAGGATACCATTGAGCAAATTGTTGTAGCAGGTTCCTTAGTGATACCCCAGGGCCCTGAAAGATTTAATGAGCCTTTAAAAGTGCCAAAGTTACTTTTAGGGAGCAACTTATAACTGGGAGAATTTAGCTAAACATGCTGGAAAGTTTCTTTGAATAGTTTTGTGGATCAAGGCCATATTTTAAATAGGGAAGAAAGACTTCTCCATGAAATGAGCTTTATTTGATGCTATCAGACAGAATTGCTAGTAATATTACAAATGCATGTCATATATAATACACAAGTAGTGATCAAAATAAGTGGGGGGATTTAAATTTTAAAAAATCATTGCAGTAAAAGACGCATTGCTTTTAATCCTCTTCAAAATGCTTTTTCTTCTTTTTCTTTTTCTTTCTTTCTTTCTTTCTTTTTTTTTTTTTTTTTGGAATCAGGATCGAACTCAGTCTCTTGCACTTGCCAGGCAAACGCTTATTCTATTGAGCTATCTCCCCGACCCCTAAAACCCTTCTTTTTGGGGCACACTTACTCCATCCTTTTTCCTACTTTTTAAAGCAGCTCTGGGTGTTCTCTTTCCTGAG
>NDGM011133332.1:0-10622 GCA_002564305.1 Octomys mimax | reverse complement strand
AATTTGATTTGAAACTCTCTCATTGCTATTTGTTTCTCAATAAAATTATGAAAAAATAAATTAATTAATTTATTAGCGCAAAAAATAAGTTGCAAAACAACTTAGTAGGAGCTATAATAAATACATTGCTTTCAACGGAATTAGTCATTCAAGAGATACAAATTAAAACAATGCTGAGATTCTATCTCAACACTGAAAGAATGGCTATTATCAAGAAATTAATCAGTAACTAGTGTCATCAGGGGAGAAAGGAACCCTTTGGGGAGAAAGGAACCCTTCTCCACAGTTGGTAGCAGTACAGACCATTAAAACCACTGTGGAAATCAGTGTGGAGATTCCTTTCAAATTAGTATTCAGGCCAGCGAGATAGCTCAGTGGATTAAGAGCCTGCTTTGGCAAGTGCAGGGACAAGGGTTCAATGCCCAGTCCCACATGTTGTGCCAGCCCTGGCCCTGGGGCAAGCTGAACTAGCAACCAAGTCCGGACATGATGGCCTGCACCTGTAATCCCAGCATTGAAAGGGGGGCTGAAAACAGGAGGATCACTATGAGTCCAAGCTGCATAGTGAGACCTGCACCAAATATATTAAAATAAATAAAAACTAGGATTAGACATCCCATTCAACCTAACTGCTCCCCTCCTAGTCATTAAAAATATCATAACAACCTGATATATGTGCACCCATGTCTATAAGCACAATCTGAAATGGCTAAATCTTGGAAACAACCCAAATGCCTATCAACTGAAGAATTAATTTTTAAAAAGATGCAGTACTTTTATACAATGGATATTACTCAGTTGTAAAGAAAAATAAACTCAAGGCTTTTATAGGTAAATGGATGCAACTAGAAACTATCCTCATAAGCGAAATAAATAAAACTTGCCTGTATAAACATTGTATTGTTTCTCTAGTACAAAAAACTTCAAAAAAAAAAAAAAAACAGAATCTAGATGGTATGATAGATACTGTGAAAGGGAAAGAAACTGATCAAAAGGAAAGAACAACTGATGAGGGAAAGAGAAAAGAAGGTAGGGAAAATCAATATATGCATACAAAATTTAGCTAAGATAATTGTACTACTAGTTGCTGTTAGTTTATTGAAAGGAATAATTAGTGTTTAAATTGTTTGATCAGTTTTACATGCCCATATCCGGTAATCAGAGCAGCTACTTTGAGAATAACAATGTGCGATATAATAGCCATCATTAATCTCCTATTATCTTGTTTTGAAAGTCTGTATCATTTTTGTTGTTTTATTTATTCTCTCTAAAATAAAAAAATGATACATTGCATATTGATGTCTTTGTAGTAGTTTTCAGAGTACAAAATATAGGCATGCTGTCTTATTCAAACAATATTAGCACAAACCTTTCTTTTCAATGAATGAAGAGATACGACATGACAAGCAGTATATATTTAGAAGACCAGAATGACAGGCACTCCAAGAACAACCCTACTATTACACGTTGCCATCTTCAGCACAGTTTCTTAGTTCACAGGTATCAGCATATATAGTCAGGGCGAAAATCCTACCAATTAACTTCTAGTTTCAAAAGCCTGCTGAAGATTCTCAGGATCATTGCCTTGTTTAACTACCTTAACTATCTTGCACATAAATATACTTTTTTCTTCTTTCCTTTCTTCCTTCCTCCTTTACCCATACAGATTGTCCTTTCATTTGAACAATTTCTTCCCAATTCACAATATCCATTGTACATTTTTTATCTTACTTACTGGCTTAGTTTCTCACACTAGGGAGAAGTATGTTTACACCACGTGGGTCTGATTTATTTCACTTATGAGTATGGTCTTGGATGCTTCTGTTGACCTATAAAAGTCTCCAGTTTATCTTTCTTTATGGCTGGGTAGTACTCCATTATATTAAAAAAAAATTTTTTTGCATCCATTCCTCAGTTAATGGGCATTTGGGTTGTTTCCAACATTTAGCTATTTTAAATTGTGCTCTTACATATTTCTATAGTGCAATGTTTTTAATTCTTCTGGGAAGATACTCAGAAGGGGAATAGCTGGGTTGAACAATTTCAGTGTTGTTTTAGTTTGCATCTTTTGAAAGAACAATGTTGTTGACAAGTTTTTCATGTATTTATTTGCCATTTGCATTTCTTCATCTGAGAACTGTACATTCATCTCAGATGCCCATTTTTGGGATGGGTCGTTGAATTTGGAGGGTCTTATTTTTTCAATTCTTTAATGGTCTAGATATAAATCCTTTGTAAGAATAACTGACTATAGTTTTTTCTCAGCTTATGAGTTGTCTTTGCATACTTGCTGATTTCTTTTGATGTGCAGTAGGTTTTTAATAAGGTGAGATTTCATTTGTTGATTATTTGTAATATTTCTCTTGAATTCAGTTTTGTTCTTAAAATTTCTGCCTTCAGCTATATCTTTGAGATTTCTACCTATTTTCTCTTCCCATAATTTTAGTGTTTCTATTTTAATATTTAGATCTTCGATCCATTTCGACTTTAGGTTAGTGCATGGTGACAGACATATGTCTTGTTTTAGTCTTTAGCATGTGAAAAGACAATCTTTCTAACACCACTTATTAAACAGGCTATCTTTCTTCCAGCAAATGTGTCTGGCTCCTTTGTTAAAAGGGTGACTGAGTGTTTGTGGTTGTGACTGTATTTTCTATTCTGTTCCATTGATCTTCAGGCCTGCCCCCCCCATATCTTAATGATTTTATCGCATTAGTTTGCAGTATAATTTCAAGTCAGAGATTGTGATGCCCTCTGCTTTCCCTGTGTTGTCCAGAATTGCTTTTGCTATTCTAAGTCTCTTCTGGTTCCAGTCTTAGCACGGTTTTCTGTAGATCTAGGAGGCTTGATAATGGTATTTTGATTGGGATTGCATTAAATCTTTATAGCAGTTTTGGAAACCTTGGAAAGTGATAAATAAGCTTTTGGCCTAGGTGTTGCTGATAATTTCATATGTATCAGCTTATTCTCAAACTCACTGAGATACACACATTAAATATGTGCAGGTTTTTACATTTCAGTTTTGTCTAATATAAGTATTTTTGATCAATTATCACGGCATTTACATTTTCACCTTATATTCTGTTATATTCTACTCCTTAGACTTTCTGATAGATATGGCTATACAGGTACCAAATGACTTTAATCAGTTACCCACTGTGATGTTGTTTCTGGTAGGAAATGTTAGAAACTTCCCAAATATCTACCGGTGGGGTAAGAATGGAATATATGGTAATTAAAGAGTGAAAGAAGACATTTTGCATATACTGATCTGGAAAGATGCTCAGGATATATAAATAAACAGAAAGTAAAAATTATAAGCATATGGGTTGGCAAGATAGCACAGAGGGCTAAGCACCTGCTTAGGCAAGAGCAGGGACTGGGTTCGATACCACATGTGGTGCAGTCCCCACCTCCAAGCTCACTGAGACGGTGACCAAGTCTGGGCATGGTGACACATGCCTGTAATCCCAGCACTGGGGAGGCTGAAAGCAGGAGGATCACTATGAGTCCGAGCTGTGTAGTGAGACCCTGTACCAAGTATATTTTTAAAAAATTATAAGTATAGCAGGTTACCTTTATATCAGAAAAGGGTGGGATGAGCTACTTTAAAAAAAAAAGTGCACTTACAGTTACTCTAAAGAAACACTGGAAAGGTACTCAATAATATAATAAGACTTGTTATGACTATGAGATATAGAGCTAGGATGGAGTAGATTGGAAGGAAGATAAGACTAAGATTTGCTCAAAGTGTAGAGCTTTAATCTTAACATAAAACTTTTACAATATAGTCTGAAATTCTCATGAAATTTCATGATTATTGTCACTTGTGAGAGGATATGTGGGCAACATAGTGCATAAACTTTTATATAGTGGTCTATGGATCTTTAAATGGCTAAGCACTGATTGGGATTTCAAATGTCTAAAAGACTTTGACGTATAGCACCAATTTTGCATTTCTTTACATATGTGTATGTCTCAGGAGGACTTGGCCCTAGTTTGTATCAAGATATCGAAGGATCCATGACCCAAAACAAGTCATCAATTTGAAGATTCAGAAGGCTCCAAACATATTCTTCTGCATTATCAAAACCACTGCATGATTCAGTGCTTATGCCAGATAATCTTAAGTTGTCAGTTTGACTGGATAAAGTCTCCTGGAGAGGTGGCTGGAAGGTGTGGACTCTATACTCACCTGTGGATTAATCTACTTACATGTGACTAAGTGCCCTGATAACAGCTGGGGCCCCAGTGGAGGAGGTGGATACCTAGAAAAGTGCCTTTGGAGTGTATGTCCATCACAGGGGCTCTCTCCCGTGTGCTTGGCTCCCAACCTCCATCATGTGAGCAGCTCTTCTCCCCCACCCCCTTCTCCCATGGTGCTCCTGCCTTGGAGCCCTAGCCCATGGACTGAATCCCCTGAAACTGTGAGCCAAATAAGCCACTCCTGCTTCAGCCCGTGAGTGTCAGTAGCTTTGTCTCAGCAATGGGCGAGCTGACCAATACTGTGCTTATGCATAGCAATTCTCAATTCAACAGACCTGATATCATTGTCAAACTTTACCACTAACTGGTTGCATATCCATGGGTAATTTATTCAAATGTTCTAGCCTTGGTTCCCTTATCTAGTGTAAAAAAATATCTTCTACAGGTATATAGCATGAGGATTAAATTAAATATTGCATGTAAAGTGTCTAGTGAAGTATCAGATACATAGCAAAAGCTCAAAAATACTGTTCATTATTCAGCTGGATTTAAAAGTGTGGATATTGGAAAAGAGCTTTACCACCTTAGTAAATTTTGTCATGCCTTTCCATGAAACTAGATTCCCTTTCCATTTGCAAAAAAATCTCTTCACGCTAATTGCTCACTAATTTATGGATTTGTGACTCAATCCTCTTATTCAAACTTAATTCCTAGTAAATACTCCTGGCTGTTTTATAAGCATCAAAAACTAATATAACCAAAAACAAATTCCCAAAGTTCACCTCTTAGTAAGACATATCCATAGCCTTTAACACCTTAATTAATAATACTTCTACATTGTCTAGTTACTCAAGCCAAAATGTTCGATGTCAACCCTGAATTTCCTCCTCCATGCCCACCCCATAGCCAATCCATTCACAGCGCTGCCAGTTCTGCTACAAAATTATCCAAATTTAATTATTCCTTGCTCAACTCTCACTACCACTCTGGATTCAGCTACTGGTATCTCTCTCCTTGTGATCATGCCCACATAATAACTAGCTAATAATAATGGTATAATTGTTCTGTTTTGTCTTTTTTTTTTACTTCTACCCTCGTCCACCACAAGCAAAGGATCCTTAGCACAGAAGTCAAATGGTCATTTAAGAAATCCGATGGGTCACAGCTGTGCTTACAACCTCAATGGCTTCCATCTCACCTTACATACAACCCAAAGATATTTTCATAATCATGCCCTCATGCTGTATTTCTCTCCCCTCATCTGGACTTTTTCTCCTCCTGAAGCAGCATTTTCCAATACAAAGACAACATCCCTGCATGGAGTCTTCCTAATCCAGGCCTCCACAAGTCTCACTTCTTCACCTCCTCCAAACTTTTACTCCAAGGTTACTTTATCAGTGAGGTGTTTTATGACCCACAGAATAGAAACTGAACACGCATGCATGCGCTCATGCCTGCTGTCCTCTTTTCTTATTTTTCTTATTTATTGGTTGTGCATGTGTTGGACATCACTATGAAGCAGCACTGAGTAGGCTTTAAAATTCATTCTTTGGCTTTCTCCATTTACGTATTTATGAATATTCCCAAGGCCTAGGTGACTTGCCTGAAGAGCAGGTAACTGGCATACAGAGAGTGTAGCTCTCCATGCCAACAGTCACCACGGAGACCTGTGCTCACTGGTGACCCCATGACACCTTGGAGGAAAAGATAAAGCCACAGCTGAAGATACCTGGCTCTGCAATTCTAGGATCATAGATGTCAACCTTAGAAATAAGACAGTTCTCTTACTTGGCATGATTTATAGCTAAGAATGTCTTTGTTCTAACTTCTCAAGGTCATGCTAAACTTCCTGCCTTCGTGTTATTGTCACTTTCCTTCACTTCTCCTCATGCTCCTGGAAGTTGTTTGAAATCCAATAAATATGGGCGCTCCAGAGAAATCTTTGTCCTAGTGCCAAGACAGTTGTGGCCTTCCTGGACCCCAAAACTTAATATTGTTTATCTCATGTATTTAATTCCTTGCCATTCACTCTTCATGGGAGATCAGGAAGGCTGATCAGCCCACGATGTGAATGTGCTTATTTATTTATTTATTGCATTGATGATTACGCATTCCTTCTTCACTATTGCTCCATACAATTAAACAGTTTTATATTTTTGCACCTCTTCATCACCCTTCATGGCCCTATTCCTTTTTTATCTAGTGCCTAGAATAATATCAGACACACAATAGACACTCAGTAAGCATTCATTTGTATTTTTAATTGCTCTAATTTCTCAGAGTGCAGTCACACTACCTTTAACTTACCAATACATTCCCTGGGATAGGTCATAAACTATAAGACTAATAACTCTGAATCAAAACTAGCTGTTCTTTCTTAATCGATACTTAGCCACTCTCCAGGAACCAGAAGCATTCAAGGTTTGTGTGAGGCAGAGTAGCCACCTCCCTTCTAAATAGCAGGTCCTGAGAATGTGGGTGGGACCACAGTATTCTGTTTTGTTTTCCTGACATCTAGGGCCTGTGTCCCTAGATGTGGAATCCTTACCTTCTGCAGGGTATTAATTAAATTCTCCTACGAGCAGAATTCCTGGGCACTCCCTCTTAATTCCTGCACTACCCAGAAGAATTTCCATACTCTTTGTCTTCCCTTCACTTCTACGCACTCAATGTAAAGTACGTTTTAAGATGAAGTGCCGGGAGGAGGGCACTCTCTGCAGCCTAACAGTAGAAACACTTGTGAAGTCTATTTTGTTTACATTTCATTAGTACATATTTGCAATCATCAATAATACTAATAATTGCAATCATCACGGGGAGTCGGTACATGTACCTCAGTTATTCTTACTTCCACTTCCCATTCACTTTTCTCTACAACTCTTGGTTGTAGAGTCTCCTACTTACAAAAGGCCTAACTCCCTGTTTACTACCATCTGTCTTTTATTTTAGTCTTTATTTATAGTTTGGGTTTCTCATATAAGAGAACCCATGTAATATTTAAGCTTATCCACCCGAGGTGTGTGCATTTTCCTACAAATTTGGCCCTGCCTCCATACTGAATCAGTAGATATCAAGTCGGCCCAATTCTCTGCACCTCGTCCTGAGACACATACCACCGTTGCTCGCAAAACTACACTGTGGTCTTAGAAACAGAGAAGACACACTGGATTCTCTCCTCACCCCAAACTAAGACAGAAGACACTGGGAAAGTATAGGCTGAGGAAGTCAACACAGTGAGACACAGTAAGTTGGCAAAATGAAGTTTCCATAGAAACTAGGGAAGACAAAGGACCTGCATATGCATCTGAGACACTCCACCCATTCTGTTTCCCCTGAAGTCTCCCCAAGCATCTTCCGATTGCTACAGGCCAACCTGGAGAGGTATAAGAAGAGACATCTGGAACCTCAGTCACTGACTGCTGCCAACTTTGTGACTTTGGACAACTTCTTATCCTGCTTATTACTTTACCCATGAAACAATGATAAGAACTAGCTTCTAATGACTTGTATTAGTATTAGGATAATGAATATAAAAGATCCAGCAGCATCCCCAAGGACTCTGTAAAGGTAATGAAAGGTGCGATCGGACTATACAGTGAATGTTTAAATGTTTAAATATGCATTATATTAAAAGACACATCACCAATAATCCTCCTCAAAATTCTCCTCCTCAAAGGGCCAGCAAATAGTTCAGCGGATTAAAGCACCTGCAAGCAGGCTCAAGGGCTTGACCTGCCAGCCCTGCCCATGGGGCATGCTGAGGTGGCAATTGAGACTGGGGGTGGTGGCACATGCCTGTAATCCCAGCTCTTGGGAGGCTGTAAAAAGGTGAGTCACTATGAGTCCAATCTAGTAATAAGACCCTGAACACCCTGTAGACCCTTCCCTAAAACACACAAAAAAATTCTCTTCCTCACTTGGTACACAATTATCTCATCATTCTTACCACTTCCCGAAGCACTCTTTCTTGAGTATCATCACAAGATGTGACTAAAAATATGAAGAATTCGGTCACCAAGCAAAAAAGGAGGCTGGTAAAAAAAAAAAAAAAAAGGGGACAGTGTGTCTTAATTTGCGTGACTGCGCAGGTCTGTCTCCGTGGGACTTACAGCTCTTGCCAAAAGGCAAGATGACCATGAAAGTAAACACTTTGAGTTGACTCAGGACATTGAGGCAGCCGTGACAGCACCACTAAAGACGCTCATGAAAGAGCACCTCCAGAGCTGCTTCAGAAAGTGGCAAAAATGACGGGATAGATATGCTCCACATCAACAGGGACCTTTTAAGGGGAATTAGTGGCAGTGACTCTTTTACTATACTGATTTTTTAACTGAAACACACACCATATTTTATCACATCTTATACCAGTGGAAGGTATAAATTTGATCCAGACATAGAACCTGCCTCAAACCTTTTATAAAGTGATAAACTGGCCAATCCTCTGGCTCCCCTGCTCTAACCCTTGGTCAGAAATCAGTCTCTCAGTCAGGCTCAGGAGGCTGTGGTTCGATTCCCAGTTCCTCAGGCCTTACCAGACCTGCCCTTAAGACATCCTGAGCCAGACCCTCTCCCCCAAAAAAGTCCTTCAGAAATCAGTCTCTTTCACAATAGGAAAAGCCTGGGCTGAGGGAAAGCACAAGGACTGGAGCCAGCATCTTCCTGAAATAAACCACGGTATCCCCTACAATTCCCTGGTCCACAAAAGCAGCACCAGCATGGGGGGAGGGGCATTTCGCCCTATACCTGGTAAACAAGACCTGTTAACACGAAGTGAGGTTGACACTGTCAGATAGTGTCTCTGATGCTTGTCTCTCTCACTGCTGAGACAAATCACCCAACCTCCAAAATTAAGGGAGAAAAGGTTTATTTAGCTCCCAGTGTGTGGAGGTTTCAGTCTGTAATCAACTGGCTCCAAGGCAGGGTGGCAGGGTACAGGGGCAAAGCATCAAGGTGGTAGAAGACAACAAAAGCAGCAAGAGCAAAAGGCAGGGCTGGGAGAACAAGCCTCTTGTCCTCCCTTATACTGTAAGCAGGCTGCCACGCCCCAGGGCAGGTGTAGCACCCACACATGTGCCCTCCTCTTGTACAGGAGGAGTATATTTAGTGAGGACCCTGGTCCCCTGCTGAGTTAAACTTCTCAACTTCTCAAGGTGACTCAATGTATTAACCACTCCAGATAGATTAAGGACTGAAGTGAGTTCCTGGGTAGGATCTTCAGCCCCAAACTCACATCTTGGAGATTTCATGCAATGAAGAATCCTTACAGCTTTCCTTCCATGACATTGCGTATAAATCTCCCCTCTTGTTGACTTCATTGATTCCACCTGTGTACATCTAGCGGTGTTGTGGGCAGCTGAATTAGATAGAAGTATCACAGGCTGTCAGACAGGGCTAGGCCCTTAGAAGGAACCATTGTGGAAGTTCAGATGTCTCGCAACGATGGGAATGACAGATACCTCCAGCTGTGGGCCAGACTTCAAGATGAAAGATAAAACAAATGCACCCTCAGACCTCCCTAGAGATAGACATCAGGGATGGATATTCTAAACAGGTCTCTAGCACCTTGAGAAAGCCAGGAAGAGTCACCCAACCCCTACAGAAAAAGCCCCTGTTCTGTATTTTTGCCTGTTTGCTACATAACTCACTTTCACATCTGACCCTGCTTTAATCAACATTACCTGAGCAACTGTACTCTTTCTGGATGATCAAAGTTTTGTCCCACCTGATGCCCACCTTGAGACTTCCCAAGTTTCCTGCCCTGGACCTGCCCCATGTCCTGGCTCTGCTCTGTAACAATCCCTGGGAGAGGCAGGGTCCTGGCAACCCACTTGGGTCCCTTCTGTCTCCCTCTCAGAAAGAAGCTTTCTTTCTCATTCTTCGATTTTAGAAAACACAAGCCTGTACCAAACATCCAGCAGGCTGGGCGTTTCTTTCTCCTGTGTCAGTGGGAAATGGAAGTAATTAACCCCACAATCAACACCTCACCATCTGCAACTGAGAAACCCAGAATTAGCCAGAGGAGCTGCTGGTATTAGGCAAAAGGGTTGGGAAGTAGTTGGTCTCTCTGTCTGATTTGGTAAGAATCATCCACACACATGTACAGGTGGACACATAATTTTAATTCTTATAGAAGAACAATGTGCATTTTAAATTGAGCATGGCAACAAGCTTCCCACAGATCCTGCTATGCAGACGTTATGAAAGGGCAGGGAGTTCAAAGGAAGGAAGAGGAGAGTGGGAGAGGAGTCACTTCACACCTCTACGTGTGTGCTATGGCTAAGGGTCTAATTCTCTTATGACACGCTAAATGTTTATCTATAAAACCACTAAAAAGAGCTTTCAAAACTCCACTTGCGGGCTGGGGAGATGGCTCAGTGGAGTAAGCGCTTCCCTGGCAAGCGCAAGGACCTGAGTTC
>NDGM011133328.1:0-12594 GCA_002564305.1 Octomys mimax | reverse complement strand
AGAAGAAGAAGAAGAAGAAGAAGAAGAAGAAGAAGAAGAAGAAGAAGAAGAAGAAGATAGCAGGTCGAGTAGACAAAATTTAATTGTGAGTGAGAAGACTGGGATTTTCTTTCTAAGCTGTAAGGCTTATATTTTTGTTACCTTATGTAGTTTATTTAACATTTCTCAATCTCAGTTTATTAATTTATAAAATAAAGTGCACATAAGTTATTCTGAGATCCATTTGTTTCTTGGGTGATTTATCATCCCATTAATGATAAACTGCATGCTTGCACTTTTATGAAGATGTTCATTCTGACAGGCTGTATTCACCCTTCCTTAGCTCTATCCATAATGCAGCCATCCTGTACACTAGTAAAGAGACTATCCCTTAAGCTCAGTGAAGAGTCAAGAGTTTTTTCTGTGAAGGTGTGCTCTGTGACAAATCGCTCTCACTTCACAGATGTTATTTTAAGTGGCACCACCTCTCAGAGAGATTAATGGAAGCCCAAGCATCAGGCAGACATGGAGCAAAGCAAAGCAATTTGAAATAGGTAAATGCACATGTTGCTCTCCCAAAGATATGTGTCAGGAGCTGAGAGGTACAATCGTGCCCAATTCTGGCAAGCTATCACAGAAATATAAATAACTGTGACACTCATGATAGTACATAGTGCAAAACTGCTCAACTGTTTCTATTATCACAGAGGCAAAATCCAGAAGCACGCAGCCCTGTGGTCAAACACACGTGATGTTTGTGCCCCTGCTTTTAAAGCTGCTGTGGTGGACAGCTGACATGCTACGGTCTAAGGAGGGTGGGTGGCTTGATGTACTTGGAATTGCCTGCGCAAAAGTGGCCGGCCACCTCCGTCCCTACTGTACTGTAAATCCAGTCATTTCTTTCCCAATGCTTTCTCCCAGGAGCCTCTCTGCAGGTGGAGGCCCCTTGCCAGCAGTGGAGATGCTGCGTCCAGCAATTACGGACGCCTGCTGCACATTCGAGTGCGATCAACAGGCCAGCGTTTCTTGGGAAGTGGAGGGTGCATGTTTCATGAAACTATGAGAAAGAAAGAAGGAAGGAAGGAAGAAAGAAAGAAAGACAGACAGTTGTAAAAATGGGGCTTAGCCTCCAAGCTGTCACTTGTGAGGCGGAGCACATGTTATTCAGCACCACGGGCCACAGGAGCAGCACCAACGAGGAGACAGAGACTTTTAGGCAATGGGATCCGAGTGACCAGCAGTGGCAATGCTTGGCTTCATGTCCAGCAGATGAAGCCTCGGTTTCTTCGCCTCTTACGGGGACAGAAAATATCCACTTTCCTCGTTAACATGCAAATGCCTTTTGAGTAATCACACACATCTTACCAATGACAAAGTCCGAAAAGCTTGAAAAGTCACTCTTCTTAGATCTGTCAGAGGACTGAAGTCACAGAGATTTTCAACTGGAAAGTCAGAATTGCACCTTAGTTGGAACACGGGCACGGGGTTCGCTCTGGCTGGAATCAGCCAGAGCCTTGCACTGCAATGGACAAACTGGGGGTGGGCTGGCGCAAGCAGCTCAGAGGCAAAACTCTGGTGGAGTGATGATTATTTTTAAGAGACAATAAGTGACTCTCGCAAGCTCACTTCCTAAATTCAAAGTTAAGGTTACTGTCCCAGGAATACCTGGCACCTTTATACCGTGATAATTATCCCCAAAGGAATATTCATGAAATACAGATTATATTGCAACTTCGGTTGCTAAAAACATAAAAATGTTAATTGCCACATATATGACAGCTTGTTAGAATCATTTCAACTTCAACACAAAGCCAATAACTACATAACAGCCTATTAAAATGGGAACGTGTGCTCTCTGACGAGTGGCACCGCGCTGCCATTCTACAGCCCTTGCATGTAGATCCATCCAGGTGACTGAATTACAGGTAGACATCTAGGCAGGTTTTGCCACTAAAGAAGAAACGCGATACCTAACCCTGGCACCACGCGTGACTTCCACAGATCTCTCCTGGTGACAGTTGGGCAGAGATCACTATAAAGCTTTAGCAAATGGTTGAATCATGAGATGGGAAGATCTTGTGCCTGACTTGAAGGCTCGAGGACGCTTCACTGTGACCCTCCTGTCTCAGTCTCCCCCACCCCCACGCTGGGATCACAGGCGTGCACCATCACACCTGGTTCTGGGACCAGCATGACATGTGGCAAGGGGGATCGAACCTGGGCCCCTGCACCTGCCGAGCTATCTTCCCAGCCCCTGTTACAGCCTATGATTTTCTCCTTTTCAGAGTTTTGTGTCTTCGGCTTTATTTTCGAGGCACCCTCAACAACAATAGTGGAAAATGCTGGTACTTAATTAACGGGCAAGCGGGAGAAGGACAAAGTTGTCTTTTCTCTCCTCAGACATTACTTTTGGCCCATTCCCTGTAGTGGCTTCTTGTCTTCCAGGAATGAGTTCCGGATCTCGATGCAGTCCATTTCCTGCTGTGTCACTGTAAGCCCAGCCTGTGCCACACCTTGTCCACTTCAGCCCCGCACTGGAGAACCCCTTCCTGATTTTGCTAATTTCTGAGTTACCACAACTCCTCAAGGTTTTTACAACTATTTTAAAAGCCGTATACTTTGTTTCCTGCACTGAATTTCTTCCTAGATGCCTGGTGTAGTTTTGTTCTTTTTCTAGACACTGAAGTACTATGCTCCAGTTGCTGACAATGATTTTTGTGAGGTTAAAAAGAGATTTAGATGAGGTCAATCATAGCATGGATTGTCAACTGGCTAGTTTGAGAGCCACCCAGGGGCTTAGAAAAGTATACTTTTGGCTGTGTCTGAGGGGTCAAAGAGGCACACCCTTGAATACCATGTCTCTCTCTGCCTGCCTCTCGTCTGAGTCCCTGCGCCAGGTCTGCTCCACCACACCCTTCCATAATGATGCTTCTGTGCTGGAGCAGGTGACTGTGCACAGAGGCCCCCAAGCTCTGAGCCAAAACTAAACTTCATACCCTGTAAGTTATAGGTGCCTGAGTTGCCCAGTGTCAGAAACGCTGACTAACACAATGGTCTCACTAAGCAGGTCACTGTAAAGTTCAAGGAATAGCAGGAGACCAGAGGGCAAGTCCCAAAAATCGTGCTGCTACTCGAGAGGCTTTCAGTTGTCACAGAAAGCTGACTTGAGAGTGACTCAGGCAATCAGTATGTTTTGCAACTGAAAACAGAGGTGGGTCAGTAGTGGAGTTGCCAGAGCCAAGGTATACTGGCCCTTGTGCCTTTCCTTTGTTCTCTTTGCTTTACATAAATCTTCAACTAAAGATTGCACTGTAATGCTTGTTTTTGGTCATGAAGGCAACCTTAGGGCTGTAGCGGCTGAATGTCATGAATTTCTGCTGACAGTCCTGAACATGTCTTTCATCAACACCAAAGCGCTTAGGTGACCATCACCTGGACTAACCCTAACAAAACACTGTGAGATGGACATAAGATATATCCTAAATCCTATAGACCCTAAGTTATACAGCTTTAATACTATATCCAACAAATAATTGGTCCTAAAGCAAAAGGATACTAACAAGAAGGAAGAGGAAAAATGCTATGTAAAATATATATGCATATTTCAAATTATGCATGACCGATTAGTGCACCCATCCACATGTGGTATCCTATTCCAGTCTGACACATATTATATCAGGAATGATACACATAATGATTAATATTAATAAAATATTAGAGCCAGCCCGCCTGTGCTTTCATGGGACACGCCTTTCAGAATTTCATGACCAGTGACTGGTTATCTGAGATCAAGCAATTGCATATTCACCAAGGAGCAATTTAATATCCATATTACTAGGCATCATGAATGCGTTCGAGTGATTAATCTTTCTATAATGCTGTAATGAGCTGATCTCATTTAGGTTCCACAATGACCTTATTCATTATCTTTAGTTAAAATATAAGGAAGCTGAAGGCGAGAGAGTTTAACTAAGTAGAAGGAAGTAAAAAATGAAGCACAAAGTGCTCACATACAATTAGTAATTGTGTGACCTTCCTAAGACTTTTCCAATTTTTATAGCAACTGAGGTTTTTAATGCTGTAAACTGATCTTCGCTAAATAAGCAGCGCATACAAAGTAGGAAGCAATGTTCTTGTTTGTTTGTTTTCTTTATTAGTTGTGTTTGTTTTTGTTTTAGCATTTTGTTTTCTTCATTTATAGCAGTGCAGGTTGCCAGGCCAACAGCAGCGGCAGCAGCAATACTGCCGCACCCAGTCTCAGTGCGCCCGGACAGCAGAAAGGAACAAGCCCACGAGGAAGCACCGGAGAGAGCCGGAGGGGCTGCTCTTTGCTTGGCTATCAGCTCACAAGGCCTAAAGGTCAGTATTTCCTAGTTCAGTCTCCCCACAAGCTAGTATTCTCTATATGCAGATGCGTATATTAACTTTTACTTTATTTTGTGCAGGGTCTCACAGTGCAGGTCTGACTCTAGTGATCCTCCTGTGTTCAAGCCTCCCAGTGCTTGGATTACAGGCATGCACCACCACCCTGGACTCCATCACGGGCTTAGTGCACGCAGCAGGTGGGGCAGGCACAGCTTGTGGTGCTAGGGATGGAACCCAAGCAGTTGCTGTAGTCTACTATCTCGCCAGCCCTTTTTTATTTATTAATTTATTATTTATTTATTTATTTTCGGCAGAACCAGGGATTGAACTCAGGCCCCTGCACTTGCCAGACAAGCATTTATTCCACTGAGCCATCTCGCCAGCCCCCCTTTTTTATTTTTTTAAAGAAAATAAAAATAGTAAACAGAAAAAAAGAAAAGAAAAGAAAAAGAAACATTAGAAACGACACAAGATTTCACTGAACAAGAACACAGTAGTTCAACAATGGATTTTATATTGCGTATTTTTTGTCTTCTTCAAATTAGTTGTGAAGATTACCAGATATAAACATAGAAAACTGGGCAAAAAAAATTGAGAAGAAAAATTTAAGCATTAACTGCTCTTTTCAATAGACCAGTTCAACTCAGCAGTACAACTACCCACGCCATCCTTGCACACATGCACATTTTCCTTCCTTCTTTCCTTCGTGTGGGAATTCGCGCACTCCCATGGCCTCTAGCTCTGACAGCTTCCCTGCATGCCTGTGGAGCTAGCAGGTACCAATCAGCATAGTCTCAGCATTTTAATAAAATGCTCCTTTTTGCTTTTGCCCTTGAACATACTATTTCTTTTCCAGTCTACTGAAAGAGTTAGGTTATTCCCCACTATGTGTCCTAAAATAGAGTGGTTGCTCTTCTGGTTGCTAATTCTTCAATCATTAACGTTTCTTTGTTTGAAAATCTCTACCATGAAGCTCTTATTAATACCTTATATATTGTTATTAAAATTATCTCTAAAAACTAGATCTATCGCCTTCACCTTTGCATACTTTAATTCTAGAAATTTAATTTTTATGTACAACACTCCTGTTGCCTCCCTAGTCCTGTACCCTATTGCAGCACTATTACTGCCCAGTCTTCAGCACCTTTCGTCCACTTATGTTGACTTTAATGTCCCTCAACCAATCCCAAGGCGCGCCTGGATTTGGTCATTATCAGTGATTTACATTCTATCATAAGTCAAGCGTCAAGCGCCCGTTTGCCGGAGTGCTCGGTATTTTAGGATCATGCGCTCCAGAATCCTAGCAGCAGTAGCAGGCTCTCCGTCCAAGCAAATGCCTACTTACTTTCTATTCCATAATCACTTTCTCTCTCCTTAGCTGGAGAACAAGCCCCATCATCTAGTCCAGATGGTCACTTTGTTAAATTTGTCTTTTGCACTTTTGTTAAAACATTTCAATCTAGAAATTTTTAAAATGAAAAATTTTGTATTCTGACCTGTGCTTACGTAACTGAGTAGGACTGTAATGCACATGCGAACACACATGCGCTCACGTACACACCCAAATCCTGGTGTTATGAAAATTGATGACAGCAATCTTGAGGAAGTCATACCCATTATTCCAGGCTGCTCCGCAGATCTTAGCGCCTTCTAGTGTACTTTTGTTGGGGCATCTTTTCCCACCTGACAGAACAACACAATGTTGAAGTGCCTTCCCCATCTGGGGTCTTCCAATCTCTGTTTCTCTGTCATAATTGTGTTCATAGGGAAGGACGGTACATGTCATTGTCACTTGCCTTTGGCTCCTAAATTCATTCAAGGCTACGCAGACTGCTACCCAAATGCGTGCTTTATAGCAGATACACGTGTAATACGCGTTTGTTGTTTCTTCCAGTCTCGAGCTGGCCGTGGTGATGGACGTTTGAGGGACTGCTGTGGTGCACAGATTTCTGCCTACATGACTGCCTCGCTTCTCAGATCTAATCTCCTACTCACACACTTGCTGTCGTCACTCACGGGAAAGTGGCCCCTTACTATTCCACGCACGCTGATCCAGCCGTGAGGACTAAGGGCATCTTCTCAGATGGCTCTTCTGCTGGATACTGTGATCTGCTTCTGCACCTTCACTCGTCGCTGGCCAGACAATAGTTTTCTCATTTGGCCCTTTCTTACCACTTCAAGTTAGGTTGTATTGTTCCCGAACTCCAGCTCTTAGTTTTATTTTGTTTTCCCCAAATGTTTTTATTTACTAATATATTCATGCAATTGTTTCTTATCTCTCATTATTTATTAGGATGTAAGTTCCTTTAGACTAGGGACTTGCCTGTTATTTTTATACTGCTATATCCTCAGTGTCATGAGCAACAGTTGGCCTGTTCGATGGATTTGATCAGTATTATCAGTCTTACTTAAACAAATATACTTGGTCTGTATTGCTTTTAAATCACCAATATAATAAAAGTAAGATCAGAGATTAGACACCCCACTGTGGGCCAACTTCACATTGTTTAGGGATTAATATATACGTTTTCCTGCCATTTTCACTTAAGCAGCACTTACCCTTGCTTGTTATGATTGCAGTAGTATGTACACATCATGGAGCACACAGCAAGGAAGAAAACTCAAATTGAATTTTAAAAGATTATTCTTTTTTTTTCTCCAAATGCCTTCAGGGCAGGTTTGGCTGGCGTGAGTTGTGGAGATCGAACCACACCAACCTGAGCCTGACTGCTTTGTTGAAGCAGCCACTTAAAGAACTGAGCTAAGGGGCAGGCCCCCTAAAAGATTATTCTTGAGGGAGGACATAAGAAATTCACAAAAGAATAATATATAAGTAGTATTAAAAACCAGAGTAGATGCAAAAGTGAGACAACTGCAAGGAGTGATTTATGGAAAACACTTGAATTAAGAAAATTAAAGCTCTACATTCCTTCTTTCTAAGTCTTCTTAGGATTATTCTCTAAACCCAGGCTCATTCTCCCTGTTCCCCACTAAGGACATACTCTCATGTAATATTTTAGCTACTGTTAACCGCCAAAACTCGGTGGCTCGTGACCTTAAACATATACAAGATTCAGCAATTCATCTGTATTAATCAGTGACGTAGACTATTCCTGTTCTTTATAGAGCCATAATCTGTCAAAGATGATGCAACATAGTTATATCGCTCCGTGAGTCCAAGGACATTTTTCTCCAAATAGATACAATTACTTTTATATATTTTCTCATGTTCTTCTAAGATAGATAGATTCTGCTAGCACTGTAGATTTATCTTTTCCTAGACTTACTGAGGCCAAAAATAATACTGCTAACTTTGGCCACCCTTCTCATAAATATGCATCCTATACCACAAGCGAGTCGCAGGGCCTGAGAGTAGATGGAACAGGAGCAATCCATCATGTTTACTCAGAAGAGCATATTTCCTTCAGACTGCGAGTAGCAACAGTTTATTTAGATATGGAAGCTGGCATTAGTATTATTGAAGCTCTCAGTATTATGAGAGTGTAATTTAATACATGCAATATAGATTTCCTTTAGAGTCTTTATGCCCCAAACTTGTAAATATCACATAAAATATATGGATAATAGGAAAGTATGCATTCACTAAGTTAATAGTGAGAGTCCACAATTGCCAGTAAAAGCAAATCAGTTAGAGTAAATGGTTATAATAGAGTCAGATAGATAATTAATTGCAGCAGCGATAATCATTATTATCGGAAATCCATCATCAGGAGAAAGGCATATTGGGATATTAACCAAAAAGCTCTGTGTGCCCTCAAAGTCGTGGTCTTCTCTCCTTTCACCTCCATTACCCTGGTCCACTCTTAATGTACTGCATTGCCCAGAGTGAATGAAATAATTGTCATAGCTTCACTTACCAGTGAAGTACACAAGTGGGCAGATATTGTCCCGAGCTAGGCTGCACAAGTGCCGATGCTGCGGGGTAGGAGTCTGACTCTGGTCAGGGTCACCTTTGTCCTTATTTACTGCCTGTGTGACACACCCTAATCACCACGTGTGACACAGCCTTCACTGCCTTAATTGGGAATGGGGCATAAATATACATGTCCTGCTCACCTTAGGAGCATGTAAGAATCCAGTGAAGCAGTACTTTTGAAATGCTTGCTTTTACAGTCATAAACGTACTGAGATTTCAAGCTCATTTTCTTGTAGGATTCTAAACTTCACTATTACTTGACTTTCTTTATATTACTGCAGTGTAACACCAACATCGCTACCAGAACCAATTTAGCAAATATTTTTAATTGAAGGTCTGGGCATTTTCAATTTAAAGGTTGTTTGTGGCCAAATGCTTCTTCTTCATCTTGAACATTAAGAGCACCACTTTAAATTTTACTATTAATGCATGAATTTCCATTTGTTCTTCTGTAATCCTCTTTCAGCATATTTCTTTTATGCCTGGAGCTTTCCTGTCTCCTCTTGTGGGTACACTCCAGGCACACTGCTCAGGACACCATTCTGATCATCAGAGTTCCGCTTATGCGAATCCTTAGTTACCCCTACACACACACACACACACACACACACACACACACACACACACATACATTTTGACTAATTTTCCCTTTTATTGTTCATGACATTTAATTATTTTTTAACATCTTTTTCTCTCTTCTCTTCCACCTAACCAGTCACATATGATCCAGCGCAGGCGTTGGGCTTGCTGCGCTACACATTCAGAGCCCTTCTGGGATTTCCTCCACGAGCAACATTATTCCTCCTATTGGAGCTTTATTTGCCTGTCTCATAGACTCTTCTTAGCTGTAAAGGAATTTGTAGTTATTGAGTTTAGCACAAGATTTAGGGTAATGTATCTTCTTAGAAAAATGTGGGCTTAATGCACATATGATTTACTTCTTTCTATATACCTGCATTACATTCAAGTCAGGTCTTTCTCCAATCCAAAAATGGGCATCTGAGATGAATAGACACTTCAGAAATGAAGAAATACAAATGGCAAGTAAATATATGAAAAAAGGTTCAACAGCATGGGTCACTTGAGAAATGCAAATTAAACCAACACTGAGATTCCATCTCACCCCAGATACAATGGCTATCATCAAGAAATCAACCAATAACAAGTTCTGGAGAGGCTGTGTGGAAAATGGAGCCCTTCTCCACTGTTGGTGGGAGTGCAGACTGGTACATCCTCTATTGAAATTAGTGTAGAGACATCCAAAAAGCTATGACTGGAAGTTCCATTCAACCCAGCTATTCCCCTCCTAAGTATTTTTCCAAAAGAACTGAAATCATCCCGCCACAGCACTATAAGTACACCCATGTTTATAGCAACGCCACTTGTCATAGCTAAATCTTGGAAACAACCCAAATGTGCATCAACTGACGAATGGATGAAAAAACTGGCATTTTTACACAAGGGATTATTGCTCAGCTATATAAAAAATACAAATTCAAGGCCTTTGTAGAAAGCTGGATGCAGCTACAAACTGTGTTTGGTGAAATAAATTTGACCCTCATATGCAAACATCATATTGTCTCACGGAGAACCTGAAAAACCAAATGAAATCTGAAAGGTACAATAAATACTGTAAAAGGGAAATAATCTGTCTAATGGGAAGGAAGAACTGGGCTTTACAACACTTTCATTTAGAAACTCTTTCTTTATTCTTGTTTTTTATTATTAAACTTTGTCTTTGCATCTGGATTTTAGGTTAACTTTAATTCAGTGCAGCTTCGTAAGTTCTCTATGAACTGGATAAAATGTATTGTGCTTGTGTTAGGGGAAGGGAAGGCATATGCATCTCAGATGACTTAGCTCCGTTCAGACAGTAGATTATATAAAGAGTCATAGGTCTAATTTTATGAAAACTCTAAGCTTTCACAGAACGACCAGAAAATCAGATCAATATCTAACAGAATCTAGCAGAGATATAAAACTAATAATCAACAGATTTCTGATGTGTAGGCACTAATTATAAAATGAGATAATAAAATCTGGAATGTCAATATTTTGAATAAGCAAGAGAGTACTGACTATGCAAATTTCTCTTAAACTCTATGTCCTGGCAAAAGCAGCCACTGACAGTTCCAGGAAAATCTACATTTGTTAGAGACCATGTCTCCACAGTCTGAGTCACGCGTCTCCACAGTCTGAGTCACGCGTCTCCACGGGCTGAGTCACGCGTCTCCACGGGCTGAGTCACGCGTCTCCACGGTCTGAGTCACGCGTCTCCATGGTCTGAGTCACGCGTCTCCATAGTCTGAGTCACGTGTCTCCCAGCAGGGGAAAGCCTATTTTGTTTAAGGTTTACACTGTCACCTGTCACTGCTTCAGGCCAATTCTATGTTCAAGTCCAGAGCAGCCCAAGCAAAAAAAGTATAGTTTTTTCTCATACACAGCCTCAAACAAATGTAGAACTTGATTAATATGTACTTGTAAAAACTGAGAAAACATGTGCCAAAGCAGATATATATGTGTTAGACTGGGCTGAGGCTGAGCTTGCAGAATCTGTGAAAAGAAAGGGGAGACTAACGCTGTGGATCATGCATCTGTACTTCAGATTAAATTTATTCACTCTGATACCTGCAGCCAGTCCTAAGAGATAATTTGGATGACTACTAGAAATATTAACATAATATTACTTGCAGCAATAAAATGAAACATTTTGATGCAAAGCAGGAATGCTAAGACTCCTTTCCTTGGAGAGTGCTGAGAACGTGCTCGCAATATTTGCTCAGAGGATCTCCAGGCAGATGTGTCACCAACATGAACGTAACAGAACCTCTGAGCTGTGCTGCACCAGCTGGCCCTTGAAGTGGGAGACTCTTCTGTCAAAGCTGGCTCCATAATTTAAATTGGAGAGCATGGGGGCCAGAGAGATAGCTCAGTGGTCTAAGCAGCTGCCTGGCAAGTGCGGGGACCCAGGTTCAAACCCTCGCACTGCATGCTGTGCTGGCCCAGGAACCCAGGGTGCGCTGTGCTGGCCGCCGAGACCAGGTGCGGTGTGACGTGCCCGCAATCCCAACGCTGGGGAGGTGGAGACAGGAGCATCACTGTGAGTCTGAGCTGCATAGTGAGACCCTGTACCAAATAAATAAATAAATAAATAAGATAAATAAATAAATTGGGGAGGATGCTATCCAAGAATACTGAAAGTGAGGTGCCAACACCTCATCTGCACAGGAAAGGCAGGTGCAGCTAGCTAAACGGCAGCAAGGCTGAGGTGGCAGTGAGGACCCTTGATGCACAGCCATCCGGTGGGTGGAGAGCAGACAGACAGCTGAGGTGCTGTTCATGTGACAGATAAATTGCTGGGAAATAGACGACCGTCATCAAAAACTACCGCAAACACTGCTCTTCCTCACTGAGTTTAAGACCTAAGTCAACTCACACCCCAAGAGTTTCTTAGGAAAGTGCTCGCCTTGCCAGCGCACCATCTGAGAACACTTCTCCAAGCTTCCTCCCCGGGGCCTAGCCTTGCCTGTGTCTTGGAGAGAGAGGTATGCTGGCTGCTCAAGGGCAGACGGAAGGGTCTCCAACGCTGACGGGACGGAATACATTTCATCATGGCCTTCCAATAGAATGTGGCAAATAGAAATTAGACAGTGCGTGGTTCTGTGCCCTGAGGGCGTCCTGCTGCTCTCCCAGCAAGTCCGTAGCCATGCCTATTTACATGGATAGGCACCCAGATATGTTTAGTAATGTGAAAAACTCCTCCGTTTTGTTTTATTTTCTGTAGAGTTGGCGTGGCCTTCGCTAACGGTTTCTGTTTATGAATGCTAAAATGATCCTAGTTTTTTAAAAATACTTGACGCTTGATAGAGCTACTTAGATTTCAAACTCCAGAGAAGTTCTGTTCCGCTTCTAGGTTGGCTCCCTGACAGTGGCTGGGCGNCGGGGTCATGCTGTGGCTGGCTTCATCTGGGTCCGCATCCTTCTCTACTTCCATTGCCCTCTTCTGCTTCTTTCACTCTCCTATAGGTTTGGCACTAAGATGACACATCAAATAAACCTCATCTCAGGTTCTGCTGCTTGGGGGCCTGAGCCAAAATATTTAAAAGCATATCCTGGGAAATGGA
This sequence comes from Octomys mimax, assembly GCA_002564305.1. Taxonomy (NCBI): domain Eukaryota; kingdom Metazoa; phylum Chordata; class Mammalia; order Rodentia; family Octodontidae; genus Octomys; species Octomys mimax. The sequence continues at coordinate 189 of NDGM011133328.1, read as the reverse complement.
TGCTGAGATTAGGATCCTGGAGCTGTTTTAGTTTCAAGACACACATTACATCAGGAAAAGGAAACAATGATAATCCCTTTCATGCCCAAGATGTACATGTTTTTTTTTATTTTAAAGAAAATAAATAAGGGGCTGGGCAGATGGCTCAGTGGAATAAGCGCTTCCCTGGCAAGTGCAAGGGCCTGAGTT